>JARQOD010003199.1:0-67817 GCA_033576555.1 Oophaga sylvatica | reverse complement strand
CCATCAGTATTTTTTTTTCTCCAGCTCGGTCTCAGGTCAATATTTTGCCAATTTGAAGACTGAGTGGCCTTTTCCCGGGTCTGGGGCCTGGGTGAACGGGTTGATTGCAGGGGGCACCTCCTGGTGCTTGCAAAAAAGAACCTCTGGCGTTAGAGCTGGATGAGGTGTTGCCATTCCATGAAGCGGTAGAGTCCTTCTTGAGTTGAATACCCGGGCCCAAATTTGTCAAATTTTCTCAGGCCGTCTTCTTAGGCGAGTTCACTTAGCCTTCAGTTGGTCAGAGACATCTTGACTCTGGGTGATGGAGTGGCTTTTCTGGTACTATGTCCAGCACCTCCTGTGATAGGTCTGCAGTGTGGTTGTTGAGGTTCCTGTTTCTTTTTGGGTCGGGGTGAAGAAAGTGTCAGGGGTCCCATTTTCCCTGGAACACTTGGTCGCTTTCAGCTTCTGCAGTAGGTCCAACTCCCAATGGGTTGAGGGTGCAGGTTTTTACACAACAAACTGGGACATGATTGGAGTGTTCTGGCGGGTCCACACGCTCAGGGGCTTCATAATCTGGAAATATCTGACTTGACCATCAATTCCCATGCAGGAAGCAGAAGATTCTGATAGGTAGGTGAGGTTGCGGAGTTCCACAAGAAAAGATATGACTACGCCATCCATTTCTCAGGATATTGGTCCCACTGGTGGGGTTCCTTGTGGACTTGGTGTGCTCTTGTCCTATGGACGGGGTTCTTCATGCTTTCTGTGTTTCTTCTTTTTCGGGGTGAAGTCAGTGTTCTGCACTTGTTCCGGAAATGCCCAAAACTCGCCACAGTTGTAACAATTGACATTCCTCTGTCCCGGCGGGACTCAATCCTTTTTGCTACTGTGACAGGGTATCATTGCTATTGAGTGTACCAGGGCCCGGCTGCTACCAGTGGTTTTTCCCGATTGGTTCTCTCAGTCCATGCACCCAAAAGCCTGTGCCAACATCCCTCTGTGTGTCTGATCATGGGTAATGAGGCCCAAATCTTGAAAAAAAAATTGCATTACTCTGTCATGGAACTTCCCACAGACTCTGTCTTGGGCTTGACTCGTGACATTGTAGGCTGAGAGTTTTTTCTGTCAGTCTGCTTTTGGCCCATTCTCTGAGTTGCTCATTAGCTTTGGTCCTGTCTCCCAGGCATACGCATCTAACTCTGTTGGAAGCTTGAAGTGTTCTCTCATAATTGGCCAGAATGCATTCACCTGCTTTTATTTCCATTACGGTCCAGAGATCAGTCCAGGCTGCTGCATACGTTCGCTGGATCTGCTGCATTTTTTGGCAAAATGGCATGGGGTGTATCCCTGGGTCTGGCAGCATACTGATCACCTGGCTTGGGATGAAGGGCTCATAGGATGGTGCCTCTACCTGTCCTGCTCTATTGGTGCTTGTGTGTTTTCTTCCCTAGTATTGGGCAGCATGTGTGACGTTGCATCTTCATCTTCATCAGATAAGAAGTGACATGGTGTACTTGGTGCATACACTGGGTGAGATTTGGGCTTTAAAGTTGTCTTGCTGCATGGGGATTTCCCACTTCCTTGCTGAGGCTGCGGTGGATCAGTGTCATGGTTCCATGCTAGCAGCCCTGTAGCTATACCACCCCCCTGTGAAGCCCTAGCTGTGGACTGTTGTGTCTGGGGGCTACATGTAGCGTTTTGTGTAGGGAGATCTGCACTTTCTTCTCCTGATATAATGACTGGCAATGTTTGTACTGTGCTTGGGATAGACAAGGTGCCCTGTTCTGGAAACACTGAATACAGGGACACCACATTGCTTGGATTGGGCGTTGACCCAGTTGTTGACGAAGTAGAAAAAAGAGGAAGAGAAGGGAGGTGTGAGGGAGGAGCGAGAGAAAGAGGAGGGGAGGGAGAGAAGAGTGAAAGGGGGAAAAGAGAGAAAGATGGAGGAGAGAGAGAGAAGAAAGATGGAGGGGGAGAAGTAGAAGAAGATGAAGAACAAGATTTGAGAGTTGGAGAGGAAGAGATAGAAAAAGAGGAAGATGAAGAAAATGGATGTGTCAGAGATGTGATGGAGGGAAAAGAAGGAATGAGAGGGATGGCAGCGAGGAAGGAGGAGAAAAGTCTGAAGAAGAAAGAGAAAGGGACTGAGAGAAGAAAAAGGAGAGGGTGTCCCCCCTGTGACTCTTGAGAGGGGATGGTTGAAACAAAAATTCTCCCTGTGGAGAGAGGCGGGGAGCGTTTTTCCCTGTACAAGGCTCCTTACTCAATGAGAGCAGCCTACACCTGTCCCGTGTCTCCACATGATGGACATGTGATGTGTGTGACTCTGAATTCTGCTCTTGTGACATGTCAGTGATCTTTTTCTCACAGATGATTTAACACCTTTTCAAACTTATTCACATAAAAAAAAATCACTTCCTGGTCCGTTCAAATTAACTTGCTGTATCTTTTACACGATGCACCGCTGCTCTTTTATAGCAGATGGTAATCTATTAATAAACTTTCCCGTTACCTTTCAAATAACAAAAAACAAGAAAAAACATTTCATTATGCAGCGTAAAGGCTGCCTGTCTTTTGCTTCTCACGTACTCTGACATTCTATTCACATGCCTAGCCCTTCGATTCTTACGTACTGTGTCTATTCCAAAAACCTATTCAACAAAGGTGATTTAAAAATCTGAAAACTTCTGCACTCTGGTTCTGTTTGTTCTCGCCGAATGCCCGACGGGAGGGGCTACTCAGACCACTGCGTAGTTTGTGTCTGCTCTCTCCCTCAGCCTGTAATTCTCCTTATCTATGTGACCTTGTTCTAAAGCAAGCTTGTAGAAAAAAAAAAAAAAAAAATGGCTGGAGAAATAAAGCTCTAAAATAAATTGCTTAGAGAAAAAATCTCTCCAAAATCATTTAAAAATGTACTTAAAAGAAAAATTTTAAAAACAAAAGTTAGATTTAGTAAAAAAACTCTAGAAAAAGAAAACAAAAAAAAAAAATTCACCAAAAAGGGGAGAAAGAAAAACAGTATTAATCATAAAACTCTGAAAAACAACCCTTGTTACTAAAACAGCTAATTAAACATCTCTGGAATGTCAGCTGGCTGCTTCCCCCTCCCTTCCTCATATCTCTGCTTGCTGTCTCTATAGGCACTGAAATCACGTATCAAAAAAAAAAAATATTATTCCTCAGAATAGCAAAAAATGAATATAGTTCAGTCTGAATGCCTGAGAATTCTCACGTTAAAACCTGTAGCCAAAAAACTAGCTTAAAAAAATAAAAATCAAAGCCAAGAAACAGAATGCCTGATAACATGATTAGCAGAGGAGGGGGGGTCAAAGGGGTTTTCTCGCTGCTGCAGCCAGCACACTGCTCTGAATGAGATACTGACAGAGCGCACGGAGATGTGATTTAAAGCGACAGTACCTGATACAGACAGTGAGACAGACACCCGGGAGAATACGAATCCCTCTTTTGATGATCTGTGACACATACAAGCTGCTCTGGTAACTGATAACTCACCAATTGCACTAAGCGCGGTGAGGCTCAAGGTTCTATCGCTCTGTACCGTACGCCCTGGCCGGTGCACCGGTCACAGTAATCTGCAATAGCCTTCATCAAAATTCTCACTATCCACGTCTGATTTGACTGGGATGGCCTCCCGGTGCGTGGACAATTATTGTGAGAACTTATCCAAACAAAGCTTCTGCCCTTAACGTCTGATTTGACTGGGATGGCCTCCCAGTGCGTGAAAGTTTACTGCAGAAACTTAACCGAACAAAGCCCTCGCTTCCACAACTGGATTTTTTGGGATAACTTCCCTCCAATATGTGAAGAATATCTGCGTGGACTTATCCAAAACAAAGCTCCCGCCCTCCACGTCTGATTTGACTGGGATGGCCTCCCGGTGCGTGAAAGTTTACTGCGGGAACTTATGCAGCAATTTGTCTTTTGCTATACAGCCCCAGAGATCAGCAAGCAAAAACACAGTCACCGTTCCAACTTTCTCCCGGTTCACATAAAACATGAAACATATACAGCACAGCAGCAACCAACTCGGCTTATATCTCAGGGCTTTTGGATAAGGGTATGGACTTTTTACACAACCTGGGAATGCGGTGATGACCACGTCCGACCGGCTGGAAGTGTAGGCTAGGACTAGGCACAGGGAACATTCAGGTAAGATGACAAAGTTTTCTTACCTTACTGATGGAGCTGCAGTCTCCGTCCCGTGTGCCAAGGCCAGGGCCAACACCCCCGTCTCTCCGGTCGGCCGGGTCCTCGCGTGCGTTTCGTCCAATGCCCCGCGTGCAGGCGCCAACTGATATGGAAATTTAATTAGGATAAAAATATCCTTCCGTGTTTGCTGCTTGCTTCTCCAAATCTCTATATAATGTCTTTTTGAGCGCTCAGAACGAAATGAGGACTGTCCACACGAAAGTGTCAGTTAAACAGTTCGTCAAAGACATACATTTATTATTCATTCAAGGTTTTATACATTTACAAAAAGGGTCTGGTTAGTCAATTAACATACAATTAAAAGCTGCTAGATTATTGGCTGTTCTAGTGTAAATATGATAATTATGATAATCATGATTAAAAGAGCTGAAGTTGCAGAATTATTGTTTATATTCTTGTGACCTAGTTGTCTTGCATAACTATAATGTAAACAACAGATATCTAATAGGACTATTTGTACTTCATGCATTTGTTCCTTTATGGCCAGATTTCTTTAAAACGACTGATTATAGCTGGCCTAGAAATATGTGAGCACAGGGTTTTTTAGCAAGTGAGATCTATCTAACTGTGAACTGTGAATACATATATGTGAATATACTTTGAATATATGGAATACATATATATTTCCATGACACATTCAGCAGTGCTGCTGTGAGAGAGGAAGCGCAGGCGCCCCTGGAGCCTGGAGCTGCGGCAGCAGAGGCACGGGGAGAGGTAAGCATTGCGCCGGCCGCTGCCGGGGCCCTGAGCAAGCGGGGGGCCCAGTGGCGGCGCTGGCACCGCTAACCGGCGCCAGGGTACCCGACGGCGAGTGGGCCTCCCGCCTACTCAGGGCCCCGGCACTTGCCCGGGTATGCCGGGTGCTGACGCCGGCCCTGGTAACGGGGGCCAGGGTGGAAGTCATGGTGAGGGGCTGCTGCTGTTCCATCATCACTATATATATATCCATCATTATATTTAAAAGCATTCTAATGGGCGCACTCAGTGTGGGGCGTGTTATGAATGTTTTATAAATGAATTCTGAGCAGAAGCTCCCTCTGGTGGTTGCAAACAGTACTGAACCATTAAATGAGGATTGGCAATCAGGGATCACAGACTGGCTGGATATAAGGGAGGTTCCCCCCATCATGGTTGCCCAAAAGGTCCTAAAGATTTAGCGGGACAACACCAAAAGAGTCACTCTTAATGGGACAGCAACCATATATTCGCTAAGGTGGGCAATCTGATTAGTTGCTCTAAAGTCTGTAATTATAGCAACGGCTGTTGCAGAAGTAACTGAGGCCTCATTTATGAAAATTGCCTCACAGTAAGATCGTTCTGGTTACCTATAGCAACCAGAGTGCAGCTTTCAGCATTGAAGCTCCTCAGATAAAGTGAAAGCTGAGCTCTGATTGGTTGCTATGGACGACTAGAACAGTCTGACTGTGAGGCAGTCTCACATTTACTGCTTTATATGTATATATTCATCTGTTAGATATCTGATGAGTGTGAGATGATTACTAAGGGTCATCATACTAAGAACTGGTCTTAAATATGCCGCCCAAAGAAACGACCAACTATTGGGCAAGTTAATCCAAAAGCTAAGAACTGAAACCTTCTCAAACAGCTGAGACAAGTGAACAATGTGAGCCCTGGCTTGAAAGGAAATGGATGAGACAGGCTGAATCAAAAACAGCTGAAACATCTGAGCAATGGAAATGTCATCTTCAGGAAAAACGGATGAGACAGGCTGAATCAAGGTATGCGGAAACATATGAACAAAAAGGGTGAACGTCGTCAAAATGATGGCACATGACATATGTAACGATTTAGGCAGGCTGACTTGAGTTTGGAAGCATTTCACTATGACCCAATTCAGGAGGACTATATGTCACATCTGAAAGTCATAATAAGCAAAATGGATGTAATATGAGAACATGGTCAAGCAAAAAAGTTTAATTTTAAATCGCCTGGTACGTGCTGCTCAAATGATAAAGTCAGTTTGCCACATTTAAGTCTACCTCCCGAACCACTTTTTTCATACATGTCGGGAACGACACATGAGTCTAAGCATTTTCTGCAAATTATTAGGAGATACAATTCATCTTTCCAGATGACATCCTTTGGTAAGACAGCTGGACTTGTAGCAGGATTTATGCCGACTTTTAAGGTCCAGAGACAAATATATCACAAAATAGATTTGATGCTTCCTGTAGCAAATGAAGACCCAATGTTTTTACAAATTTACTGTTTGGGAGATGAACAGATACAAGCTGATCAATGTTGTGAAGCTATACCTGACACATAAAAGACATTGTTTTGAATTTGCAAAGAGTTTTCCATCAAGACAATCAGTTAGTAAACCTTTGTAACACAGCCTTAGAAAGAATGCCAAGTGCCGAATATCAGGTTGTAATAAGAGCAGAGAAGACACCGGGTGGTGAGCCAAAAGATTTAATTCTCCCAGTGTTCACCAAGTTAGCTATTGTAATGGTTGGACGGGACTTTCTAAGCCGAGATATAATTATTCAGCAACAAAGCGAAAATCTTCAAAGTACTGCAGAAACACAGAGATCATATGATGCTCTGCAATATCCTATAATATTGTGGAATGGCCAAGACGGCTATCACTATAATCTAACACAGACTGATCCCAACACTGCTAGGCCAACCAATAAACCAATAAAATATCAGCTATGGACTTCCATGTCTACCAAATAATGATCAGACAACAATGTCATAAATGTATAGTAGATATTTATGCCAAGGTGGAAGGCGAGCAACTTTTGTACAGATAACTGAACCAACAAAACCTTACAGGAAGGTGTTATGATGTGGTAGCGGAGGAGGACAGTAACAAAAATAGCAGAGTCAGCCAGTCACACAGAGAGGTTGGTAACTAATGGATTGCCGAACCCTAAACTAACCACACAACTAGAAGCAGCCGTGGGACGTACCTACGATGACCTAGACGCCTCGACACAGCCGGAGAGTTAGCTAAGCCTAGAGATAGAAAGGGGAAAGCTAACTGCCCCGAAGTAGCGCCCCAAAGGAATAGGTAGCCCTCACACATATATTGGCGGTGAGACAAGATGAAGTACAAACGCAGGCAGAAAATAGAGTAAGCAAACGCTGGGGCCCAGAACTGTCTAGATAGATAGGACAGGACAGAAAAGAATACTTTCTGCAATCCAGCAAGTCCCTAAGAAATATTCCAATACTTCTGATTCCAAAAAATACTGAGACCACAAGATCTCTCCCCGCTATGTCAGAACTCTGGTGTGAACAGTTAGCTACCCAGCAGCCACTGAAATAACAGGGACTGAGCAAATGAACAGAGATAACTGAGAAACAGAGACCAGCGCAGGCCCCAGCAGGGGGACCTGGCTGACCTCACTCAGAAGGCAGAAAAACAAAAGAAAACAAAACCACAGAAACAAGCAGAAAATAGCTTATCTAAAAGTTGCAGGAGCCCGCAGAAGTTGACTTCCAAACTGGACCAGGAAGAGAAAACTAATCACTGGTGAGGATCATGGGAAAGTTACTCCCTTAAATCTCCCCAGTCATCACTCCCAGATCATCTGCAGCTGGATCCTCAGCTGAAGGGCCTCTGTCAGTCAAGACAGCTTCATTAATATCAACAGCCACCAGAGGGAGCCCCAACCCAGAATCCATAGCATTCACAACAGGAAGGCATGCCAAAAGCGTGGTCTGATGGAAGATGATCCACCCTCGGACATGACATTGCAGGAGGCATCCCTCACTCACTTTCCACCTCAACTTCTAAACCTGTTCCTTATAATAACTACAACCTGTGCACCTTCCAATCCCCGTGATCTCTGGGACAAATACAAAGAATATCCTAGAGAAGATATTCATAGAGATCACAGGAGAGTTAATCCGGACTTAGACATAAATGTCACTGCCGACATATTCAACAAAGTCCTCCTGACTCCAGAAGAAAGGAGCAAGTGTATCAGTAGTAACACTCTAATAGCATCAGGTTTCCCAGCACCAGCTCCACCAGCCTTTGTGTTATGGACAGAGATATTCTGCGACTTAAAAGCCATGATTTGGAAAAGATGAAAGAATTTGTCACATTATATAAGTCTCTTTTGGTTGATGACCACAGATCGGCAAATTTGGCAATTATGGCTCAGAACCAAAGTGGAAATAGGAGACTGTTTTCCTTGATGCCCCAGGAGGTTCCGGTGAAACATTCTTAATTTAATTCTCACAGAAATTCCCTCAATCAATAACATTACTCCGGCCGTTGTATCGTCTGGGGTTATCACCACTCTTATATGGAGGCCGCACGGCTCATTCAGCACTAGGATCACCCTGAATCCAGCGCTCCTGGAAACTCCCGTCTGTAACATCACTAAGATCTTTCACAGTCCTGGGGGGATCCAATATCCAATCACTAATGGGGGAAATGTACTTTATACAGGTGACTTCTGCCAAGTGCTACCTGTTCTTAAGGGGAAACTCCAGCAGAGTCCTGTGTACACTGAGGCCCCTGATCATGTGACCCCTGACTCCTCCCCTCCTGTGACCTCATCACAGGTCCTGTGCGCACAGAAGCCATATATGTGGAGTGCGGCTCTGCGGGTGGAGGTCGGTGCTGGAGGCTCCATTATTCTCTATGTGGAGTGCGGCTCTGCGGGTGGAGGTCGGTGCTGGAGGCTCCATTATTCTCTATGTGGAGTGCGGCTCTGCGGGTGGAGGTCGGTGCTGCAGGCTCCATTATTCTCTATGTGGAGTGCGGCTCTGCGGGTGGAGGTCGGTGCTGGAGGCTCCATTATTCTCTATGTGAAGGTCGGTGCTGGAGGCTCCATTATTCTCTATGTGAAGGTCGGTGCTGGAGGCTCCATTATTCTCTATGTGGAGTGCGGCTCTGCGGGTGGAGGTAGGTGCTGGAGACTCCATTATTCTCTATGTGGAGTGTGGCTCTGCGGGTGGAGGTCGGTGCTGGAGGCTCCATTATTCTCTATGTGGAGTGTGGCTCTGCGGGTGGAGGTCGGTGCTGGAGGCTCCATTATTCTCTATGTGGAGTGCGGCTCTGCGGGTGGAGGTAGGTGCTGGAGGCTCCATTATTCTCTATGTGGAGTGCGGCTCTGCGGGTGGAGGTCGGTGCTGGAGACTCCATTATTCTCTATGTGGAGTGTGGCTCTGCGGGTGGAGGTCGGTGCTGGAGGCTCTATTATTCTCTATGTGGAGTGCGGCTCTGCGGGTGGAGGTCAGTGCTGGAGGCTCCATTATTCTCTATGTGGAGTGCGGCTCTGCGGGTGGAGGTCGGTGCTGGAGGCTCCATTATTCTCTATGTGGAGTGTGGCTCTGCGGGTGGAGGTCGGTGCTGGAGGCTCCATTATTCTCTATGTGGAGTGCGGCTCTGCTGGTGGAGGTAGGTGCTGGAGGCTCCATTATTCTCTATGTGAATGTGGCTCTGCGGGTGGAGGTCAGTGCTGGAGGCTCCATTATTCTCTATGTGGAGTGCGGCTCTGCGGGTGGAGGTCGGTGCTGGAGGCTCCATTATTCTCTATGTGGAGTGCGGCTCTGCGGGTGGAGGTCAGTGCTGGAGGCTCCATTATTCTCTATGTGGAGTGCGGCTCTGCGGTGGAGGTCGTGCTGGAGGCTCCATTATTCTCTATGTGGAGTGTGGCTCTGTGGGTGGAGGTAGGTGCTGGAGGCTCCATTATTCTCTATGTGGAGTGTGGCTCTGTGGGTGGAGGTCGGTGCTGGAGGCTCCATTATTCCTATGTAGGCCCATGCTGGAGGCTCCTTTCTGGGAGTGTGGCTCTGCGGGTGGAGGTCGGTGCTGGAGGCTCCATTATTCTCTATGTGGAGTGCGGCTCTGCGGGTGGAGGTAGTGCTGGATGCTCCATTATTCTCTATGTGGAGTGTGGCTTCTGCGGGTGGAGGTCGGTGCTGGAGGCTCCATTATTCTCTATGTGGAGTGCGGCTCTGCGGGTGGAGGTCGGTGCTGGAGGCTCCATTATTCTCTATGTGGAGTGCGGCTCTGCGGGTGGAGGTCGGTGCTGGAGGCTCCATTATTCTCTGAGGAGTGCGGCTCTGCGGGTGGAGGTCAGTGCTGGAGGCTCCATTATTCTCTATGTGGAGTGCGGCTCTGCGGGTGGAGGTCGGTGCTGGAGGCTCCATTATTCTATATGTGGAGTGTGGCTCTGCGGGTGGAGGTCGGTGCTGGAGGCTCCATTATTCTCTATGTGGAGTGCGGCTCTGCGGGTGGAGGTCAGTGCTGGAGGCTCCATTATTCTCTATGTGGAGTGCGGCTCTGCGGGTGGAGGTAGGTGCTGGAGACTCCATTATTCTCTATGTGAGTGTGGCTCTGCGGGTGGAGGTCGGTGCTGGAGGCTCCATTATTCTCTATGTGGAGTGTGGCTCTGCGGGTGGAGGTAGGTGCTGGAGGCTCCATTATTCTCTATGTGGATGTCGGCTCTGCGGGTGGAGGTCGGTGCTGGAGGCTCCATTATTCTCTATGTGGAGTGCGGCTCTGCGGGTGGAGGTAGGTGCTGGAGGCTCCATTATTCTCTATGTGGAGTGCGGCTCTGCGGGTGGAGGTCGGTGCTGGAGGCTCCATTATTCTCTATGTGGAGTGTGGCTCTGCGGGTGGATGTCGGTGCTGGAGGCTCCATTATTCTCTATGTGGAGTGCGGCTCTGCGGGTGGAGGTAGGTGCTGGAGGCTCCATTATTCTCTATGTGGAGTGTGGCTCTGCGGGTGGAGGTAGGTGCTGGAGGCTCCATTATTCTCTATGTGGAGTGCGGCTCTGCGGGTGGAGGTAGGTGCTGGAGGCTCCATTATTCTCTATGTGGAGTGTGGCTCTGGGGTGGAGGTAGGTGCTGGAGGCTCCATTATTCTCTATGTGGAGTGCGGCTCTGCGGGTGGAGGTCGGTGCTGGAGGCTCCATTATTCTCTATGTGGAGATGCGGCTCTGCGGGTGGAGGTAGGTGCTGGAGGCTCCATTATTCTCTA
Organism: Oophaga sylvatica; assembly: GCA_033576555.1. Classification (NCBI taxonomy): domain Eukaryota; kingdom Metazoa; phylum Chordata; class Amphibia; order Anura; family Dendrobatidae; genus Oophaga; species Oophaga sylvatica. Next base: position 56,631 of record JARQOD010003199.1, on the reverse strand, counting down.
TGTGGAGTGTGGCTCTGCGGGTGGAGGTCGGTGCCGGAGGCTCCATTATTCTCTATGTGGGTAGTCGGCTCTGCGGTGTGGAGGTAGGTGCTGGTTTTTGCCCATTACTGAAGGGGGGGAGGGACATTAACACCTTCAGCACTGACACTGGGGTTCTGTGTCATGTGAACAGTGACATAACAGCAGAGTGTAGCTAGGGTGTTGGTTTGGGGAGGGTGAAGCTTCTGAGTGGGCCCTAACCAGGTAACCTTGATTACAACTGGGTGACGCACCCTAATAGTGGAGGAGAACCTCAGCAGATGACCGGTCTGTTCTGAAACAATCTTATATAAAGACCAGCACTGATATTACCGCCATATGGTCAGTGGTAGATCTTAGTCCTCAGAACATATAAAGATCACAGTACAGTTACAGATGGTGACTTACCGCTGACGTTCTTTCTGATGGAGTCGTTCACTTTTCTGTCTTTTCCATCTGGCCCAGACCGACATGACAACTTCTTCCAGCCAGGATTCGCTGCAGAGATTACAAGACACATTTTCACCACCATCTCATATTCCCAACTGCACCCCACCTACTACCCCAATCTTATTCCCAACCTGTTGTGTGGTACTATGTGCCCTCTAAATTCTAAAGCAGCCCTTTAGAATACAGTAATGCTGGACGCAAGTACCTTAAAAAACAGCGCCCACATTTTGTCCCCTAGAAAGTAATAATGCCCTGTGTGCTCCTTTGACAGTCACAGTTACCTGAGTTCCCCTATAACAATAAGTGCCCACTTTATATTTTATAATGTCCCGAGTCTCCCCCCTGTACAGCTCCCCTATACACAGTATGATAGTTACACACAGTCTATTGCCCCGTCACTGTATATATACTGACCCCTTAGTGTCCCTCTTGCCCAGTCCACTTGAAGCGGGGCAAACTGAGATTGCATGTAGTGGTGCACGAATATTGGATCTGTCACATTCACACGAAGGAGACGGTGGGAACGTGTCACAAGAGGTGGCCGATGATGAGACACAATTGCCAGAAAGTCAGGAGGAAGACCAGGGTGCAGAAGTGGAAGAGGAGGTGGTGGATGACATAGTAACTGACCCAACGTGGCAGGAGGACATGCAGAGCGAGGACAGCAGCACACAGAGGGACGGAGGTGCAGCACCACAACAGGTAGGAAGAAGCACTGTGGTGGCTGCAGACAGAAGGCAGGCAACCTTTCCTCGTAACACCAACATGACGGAAGTTGGCTGTACAACTGTTAGGTCTTCCCAAGTCTGGTTGTTTTTTAAAGACTCTGCCGATAACCCCAAACAGGCCATTTGCACCACCTGCCATGCCAGCATCAGCAGAGGTAGCAAAACTACCAGCCTGACCACCAGCGTGATCCGGCACATGACAGCAAAGCACCCGACTTTGTGGGTTGAACCCTAGGATCCAAGAACACGGTCTGCGGGTGACACCACAGCTTCTTCCGCTGTTGTGCGTGGAAGCCAATCCCCTTGTCCATGGTGCCTGTGAAGATGCCTCCTGCCCTGCACCTGTCGTTGCACACACTTAACTACCATCAACAAGCACGTCCACATCCTGTCCTAGCGCAGCCTTCAGTTGTCCATGCCAAAGTCTTTGGAATGCAAGCGGAAATACTCAGCCAACTCCCCACAGGCCACAGTACTAAATTCACACATTTCTCGTCTGCTTGCAGTCAAAATGTTGTCTTTCAGGCTCGTGGAGACGGAAGCTTTCCACAATCTGATGGTGGCGGCCGTCCCAAGGTATTCAGTCCCCAGCCGCCACTATTTCTCCTGGTGTGCCATCCCAGCATTACACAAGCAAGTATCCCACAACAATACCCATTCCCTCAACAATGCAGTTACTGGGAAAGTACACCTAACCACGGACACGTGGACAAGTGCTTGTGCGCAGGGATGGTACATCTCGCTGACAGCACACTGGGTTAACTTAGTGAAAGCCGGGTCCCAGTCGGATCTTGGGATGGAACAAGTCCTCCCAACGTCGATGATTGCGGGCCCTTGGTCAATCAGGAAGATAAAAGGGGTATAACATCATATCTCCACTGGAAAAAATCCGCCCATTAAAGAAAGGTACCGGCCTGTACCCCCAACTCACTACCAATGTGCCAAGAGTATGTTACGAGAGATGAAAGAGGCTGGGGTGATCAGAGAAAGTTTTCTGGGCAGCTGAGCTAGTCCTCGTTAGAAAAAAAGATGGTATAATGAATGTGTGTTGACTACAGAAAAATCAACAGCATTACCCACAAAGACGCCTATCCGTTACATAGGATAGAGGAATCAGTAACTGCACTGAGAACAGCTAACTATTTCTCTACCTTAGATCTCACTAGTGGGTATTGGCAGGTTCCCGTGGGAGAGGCGGACAAAGAGAAGACCGCCTTTGCAACACCAATGGGGTTCTCAGAATTCAACTACATGCCGTTTGGGCTTTACAACGTGCCAGGAACGTTCCAGAGGTTGATGGAGTGCTGCCTCGGACACAAGAACTTCGAGACAGTTCTGTTGAACCTAGATGATGTCACTGTCTTCTCCAAGACCTACAAAGGACATATGGTGCACCTGGCCGAGGTGTTCGAAGCCCTGTCCAACGTCAGCCTGAAAGTGAAACCATCCAAATTCCACCTCCTGAAGCCCAAGGTGCAGTACCTTGGCCATGTAGTGAGCGCGGAAGGCATGGCACCAGACCCCAACAAAGTCTCTGTCATCCGGAACTGGCAGAGGCCCAGCAACATCCATGAAATACGTCAGTTCCTCGGATTGGTAGGCAACTACCGAAGGTTCATCAAGGGTTTCACTGAAATAGCCGCACCCCTGCAAAACATTCTCATGGGCTAGCCCAAGAAGTCAAGGAAGAAGAGTTCTACATTTGATTGGAATGATGAACTGGAAAGATCCTTCACTCGGTTGAAGTTGGCTCTTATGGGGGATGAAGTTCTGTCCTATCCAGAATATGACCAACCATTCATCCTTTATACTGATGCCAGCAACGTGGGACTGGGAGCAGTAGTGACGCAGATATAGAAAGGAAAAGAAAGAGTGATCTCCTATGCCAGCAGGAAACTTCGTCCCACTGAAAGGAACCCTGACAACTACAGCTCCTTCAAGCTAGAGTTGCTCGCCATTGTCTGGGTGGTGACCGAGCGGTTCAAACATCACCTAGCTGCGGCAAAGTTTACCATCTTCATGGACAACAATCCGCTGACTCACTTGGAAACTCAAAGCTAGGTGCGCTGGAGCAGTGATGGATGGCCCGGATGACCAAATACAAATTCACCATCAAGTACCGAGCAGGACATAAGAACGCCAATGCTGATGAACTGTCCAGAATGCCCAACTTACCAGATGGGAAGAAGATTCAGAAGCACTTGAAATCGAGTTACCTGCCTTTCACCAGCCAATTGCGACCCAACGTGCCCGAAGGGTGAAAAACAAGCGCTACGTCACGAAAGAGACCACAATCAACCCATTGCCTCACCAAGAATGGGCAGAGACGCAGGATAGCGACCCAGCAGTCAGCCTGGTAAAGGAGCTACTGACACAAGCTGACTCGCGCCCCAGTCCAGATGCTCCACAAGAGACCCAACAGTTTTGGAAGGAAAAGGGCAGGCTGTTCATCTACGAGGGAAAGCTGTGTTGGAGGAGTGTCAATGCCCGGGGGTTCGGGAGGAATTAAAGTGACATCTCTAACCCCCATCCCCGAAGCCAGAGCCCCCTAAACCGTGTCCGCAACCTGCTGGTGGGACTGGGCCAAGGCATGTTGCTCCAAATTTAACTTCTGCAGCATCTGAGTCAGGTGCTTAACCTGCTCAGACAGAGCATGCACTGAGTCCATGCTACAGAAGAAAAAAAAGTTGTGGTCAGTTATAATATCAAGGACCGTGTAATAGGTACTCACCTGTACGTACGTGTCCTGTGCAGTGCAGACAAACGGGGTTTGCAGCATTCAGGGGAAGATACGGGATGGCACGTGACCGCCGGTAAACAGGACCTGCGGCACGTGATCGCAGGGGGTGGGACCGGAGCGGAGCCATCAGCAGGACGCCCGGAGGAGCTAGCGAGACATGTCGGGCTCTGACCGGACCGCAGAATGATAACGCGAGTCGGGGTCACCGAGTAAGAGCACCAGAAGCAGGAGAGTAGTCAGGGACAAGCCAAAGGAGTCAGGAAACCGAGAGAGGCAATAACGGTACCAAGGGGACAGACAGAATGGATAATCAATAACCACACGGAAGTCAAAGAACCAGATGAGCAAGCAGACAGTACCAAATCAGAAGGCAAATACACAATGGAAAACAGACCGGGTCAGAACCAATATAACACACATGAGAACAGGCAAAAGGCACAGGCACATAGGGGTCAACTTCATTTAGCCGAGGGCAGAAGTATAAATGACAAGGAATAGAACAATCCGAGGGTATAAAAAGCCTTCCCAGATCCAGAGAGAGGCCACAATGTTTAACCCCTGGTGCACCAGTTCCAAACCTACCATAGGATCATGACACCAGCCTCATGTCATCCCAACGTGGATTGTTGACAATGAGGAAGAACAGGAGCTACTTTCCTGCACTATAGACGGTACTACAAGCACGACTGTCATTCCGTCTATTCAGCGTGGATGGACTGAGGATAGGGAGGAGGAGGACAACATGGTCAGTCATCCTATTCCTGAGGACACGGAAGTCTTGCCAGTTAGCAGTCTTGCATTCATGGCAGACTTTATGTTGCACTGCCTTTTCCGTGACCCTCGCATTATCAAAATTAGTGCAGACGCTCATTACTGATTGGTGACACTTCTAGACCCACGCTACAAGGAGAACTTTCAATCTCTTCTTCCAGAGGCAGAAAGGTGTACTAAAATGTTGCAGTACCAGAGGGCCATTGTTGCAGAATTATTACAAAAATTCCCATCTGAAAACGCTGGCAGCAGAGGTCAGAGTTTGTTGGACAACCAAGTAGTAGAGATGAGAGAGACACAACTCCAATCCAGCAGAGTCAGGGTAACACTGGCAACGTTCTGGGATAGTTTTCTGAGACCCTCCCATTGCCCTGGCCCAGAGTCGCGGGGTACTGTCACAAGGAGTGGAAAGTTTGGGAAGATGCTGAGGGAGTACCTTGCTGACCGTGCTAACGTCCTCCCGTGATTCCTTGTGGCTTTTTAATTATTAGGTATCCAAGTAGGACACATGGCATGAACTGGCTCTCTATGCCTTGGAGATCCTTGCCTGCCCCGCTGCTAGCGTTTTTCCAGAGCGGTGTTTTAGTGCCGCTGGTAGAATTATAGCTGATAAGCACATCCGCCTGTCAACTGCAAATGCTGACCGGCTGAATCTTATAAAAATAAGCAAGGGCTGGATTGGGGCAGACTTCTCTACACCACCGAATGATAACAGCGAAACATAACCTCCAATACAGTGTCTATTTTTGGAAGGTGTATTACTATGCACCTCTTCACACCCACACATGGGTATACGCTTCCTGACTTTGGCTATTTGGGGTGTTATCCTCCTCCTTCTCCTCAACATCCACCACCACTAGATCAACATGGTGACCGTGGTCCGTGATGCAACAGCCAACTTATTGTGTAAAAGGATGTTCTTGATGCTCTTTTCATTAAACATATTTACGCAGTAGGTTGATGTGCAGCCCACCAGGGGAAAATGTATGTCAGCCCATACACTTAGTGTATGGGCATTCCAAGAATAGAAGACTTGCTCCTTTAAACTGGGAAGACCTTTTTCTGAGGCCATCCTCCACGTCTCATCCTACACCAACACTAGATCACCAGGGTGACCATGTTCCGTGATGCAACAGCCATTTTAGTGTTTTCAAGGGTGTTTATGATGCCCGTAACAAAAATTTTGACACAGTATTGATGTGTACCCAACAGGGGTAATTCTTTGTCAGCCCATACACTTACTGTATGGGCATTACAAATATAGGAGACCCACTCCTTTGTAATGGAAACAGATTTTTAGGAGGACTTCCTCCACATGTCTTCAAAGTGGTATTTGGGTGCGTCGAAATTTGGGGCAGGCCTTGCATTCACGGCATAGACAAACAGTATGGGAGACCCACTTCCTAATAATGTGTACTTTATTGGTTGTTCATCTTCAACACTGCAATGCTACAATGGAGGGTCTTCAGCCTCAAAACTGCAATTCACCAATGCTGGCTCTTCAGCCTCCACATTGCAATTCTCCACTGCTGGTTCTTCAGGCTCAACACTGAAATGCTCCACTGCCTGGTCTTTAGCCTCAACACTGCAATTATCCACTGCTGGGTCTTCAGACTCAACACTGAAATGCTCCACTGCCCGGTCTTTAGCCTCAACACTGCAATTATCCACTGCTGGGTCTTTAGCCTCAATACTGCAGTTGTCTACTGCTGGGTTTCTAGCCTCAACACTGCAATTGTCCACTGCAGGTTCTTCAGGATCACCACTACAATTCACCAATGCAGGTTATTTAGCCTCAACAATGCAATTATCAACTGCTAGTCCTTCAGCCTCAACACTTAAATTCTCCATTGCAGGTTTTCCAGACTCAACACTGGCATTCTCCACTGCCGGGTCTTCATCTTAAACACTGACATTCTCCAATTCAGATTCTTCAGGCTCCACTATTCTCTGCGTAGCCAAACAACATGGAAGCCCCAAAATACTAGGAAGAATGCTTTTAAGTGGCCATCCAGTACATTGGTTAAAAGTCTTAGGTCCCTGTCTCACATAGTGAGATCGCTGCTGAGTCACAAGTTTTGTGACGCAACAGCAATCTCAGCAGCAATCTCGCTAAGTTTGACATGCAGTGACGATCAGCCCTCCTGCTGGGTATCGCTGAACGTCGCTGAGTGTCCTGGACCTTTCTTTGATCGCTGGTCTCCCGCTGGCCAGCACGCATCGCTGCGTGTGACAGGCGGGAGACCAGCGATCAGCGAGCTGGAGCTGGTAACCAAGGTAAACATTGGGTTTCTAGGCGCCTTGCGGCACCTTAATGTGTACGTTAGGTACCAGCGCGCTGGTGCAGGGGAGCTGGTAACCAAGGTAAACATCGGGTTTCTAGGCGCCGCACGGTGCCTAGAAACCCGATGTGTACCTTGGTTACCAGCTCCCTGCACCAGTGCGCTGGTATGCCGGTAACTAAGCGACATGTGTCGCTTTGAGTCGCCCGCCAGGGCTGTGGGGTACTTGGCACCGAGCCCGTCCACTTCTATGGGGGATGTCACGGTAGCTGCAGCTCGGTCCGTGGCCCTGGGACTAACCTCAAAAAGGGGATATTTACAGGGGATTAAAAAGGTTTGTAGGATGTTCGTGACGCCACCTGTGGTGCCTGGTCAGGGTGACCAGCGCTGCTGTATAGATCCGCTGAAGGGCTGGTATTGGGCAGCAAGGTGTTAAGCCTTCCACAGGTAAGGCTGGGTCCTTCACGGTAGATAGTGTGTAGGGGAGCAGGACGGAGGAGTAATAAGATGGACACACACACAAAAGTCTCTTTCTGTACCTTTACTGAAGATGTTATTGCAGGCACGTCCCGGGGCGCTGCAGGGTGAAGGGTGCTCAACCAGTTTCCTCCACTGAGTAGGTGTAGGGCCTCCTTACTTCTATAATGTGAGTCTCTGACCTGTGTGAAACTAGGTCTGAGTCTATCTCCAACTCTACGCCCGGCTGACTTTGTGGTAGGGCCTTCTCTTGAAAGAACACAGTCTCTGATGGCGGTACCTGCCAGACTCCCGTCTTCCTGACCCAATTACGTATCAGCACTAAAGGGCTCCTGCGACTTGTAGTCCCGCAGGATCTCCGGTATTTCCTACTGGTCGTGAAGATTCCAGTAAACTCGGACCCGGTGTCCGGTTGTAATGATGGGGATGAGCTGTTTAGGCTCCTCTGTCCCTCACTTGCTTTCCACTCGTCTTTCGTCCTACTCAGGCCCTCACACAATCACACACTGGCAGTTGATGGGCAGCTTCTCCTTCACCGCTCTCTAAGCGTCGGCACGCTTTCTCACTGAGCTGCACTCACTTGACTCAGCTCTGACTAGGCTGGAGTGGTTTCTATTCCACTTTTACTAGCCTCCACGCGTTTGAACTAAGCTTCAAACTGCAGACTTCAGATTCCTTCATTAGCAGCTAAACTCCTCTTTGAGCTCTGCTCCGTGTGCCAGACTGCACACACTTTCTGTGCTCTCTGCGCTCACAACACTCTCTAAGCATGGACCGTCTGCTCTTCACTTCACCCTCTGAGGTGACTCAACACTAGACAAAACTGTCTGCTTCAGTGTTGTCACCCTCCTTATATATGGCTAAACAGCTCCCTCTGGTGGCTCCAGGGATGGGTGAAGGTGTGTGAATGTGTATACAGGACTTCTAGTGGTGGTTACCTTCAGTGCACCCTTCTGGAGATTAGGAATCCAAGCACAGCTGGGCTCCACAGCTTGTTACCGGCGTACTCGCTGTTCTGATCGCTGCTGAGATTTGCCTGTTTGGCAGCGATCATGTAGCGACACACCAGCGATCCTGACAAGTTCATATCATTGTCGGGTTCGCTGGTAAGTCGCTATGTGAGACGGGGCCCTTATTGGGGTGTGTTTAATTTTGTATCAGGGTAGGCCTTGCATTCAATGCATAAGCAAACAGTATGGGAGTACCAAATGAATAATGTGAACTTGGTTTTCATGTGGCCATCCAGTACATGTGTTCAAAGACTTATTGGGTTGCGTGTAACTTTGTGGCAGGTCAGGTCTTGCATTTAACTGCATAGGCAAGAACAGTATAGAAGACCCACTGTTTAATAGCCCTTTAAGAATATTAATGGCGCCTGACGGCCCTATAAAAATTAGCTTTGTGACTTTCAGAGTCCCTCCTTCATAAATGAAACAGGATGTGTCTGATGATGTGTCACACACCACATGGCCAGATAAGGTTGTTAAATGTTAACATGACATTTCCCAGTGAATGCATTTGTATTGGTTGAAAGCAATGCTAAAGTTGAAAAACGCATCAAAAATGCTACGTGTGAACATAGCCCAAGTTGTGGAGGTAAATTTTTTTTTTTAAGTTATTTCTTTTGCCTTACATACAAATTATTCACCTGGAAAGGATGATCCTTAACATATTTCCCTGGAAAATATATTTGGGTTTCGTTTTTGTATGTTTTAGTGTGCGCCTGTGTTATGGAAATTTAATTGGGATAAATCTATCCTGCAGGTGTTTGCTGGTGCTGTTCCCAATTTTATCCTAAATGTATTTTTGAGCGCTCAGAACGAAATGAAAACTGTCCACACGGAAGTGTCAGTATAGCAGTTCGTCAAGACCACACGTTTATTATTCTTTCAAGGGTTTATACGTTTACAAAAAGGGGCTGGTTAGTCAATTAACATACAATTAAAAGCTGCTAGATTATTGGCTGTTCTAGTGTAAGTATGATAATTATGATAAAAGGGCTGAAGTTGCAGATTTTATTGTTTTTGTTCTTTGCCCTAGCTTTCTTGCATGACTAGTAAAGAAAACAATAGATATCTATTAAGACTTTCTGTTCTTGTTTCTTATGAAGGCCAGGGTCGTCTTAAACGACTGATTATAACTGGCATCAGCTTTTGCATAGATATGTGTGAGCACAGGATTTTTAGCAAGTGAGATCTATCTAACTGTGAATGCATATATATGAATATACATTGAATATATGGAATACATATATATTTCCATGACAGTCCCCCCTTAGATACCACTTGCCCTAAAAACCTGCTCCTGTCCCAAAGCGCTGCAACTCTTTTGTGCTGCCGGCGGGTTGAGATATGCCTAGTACATGCCTCCCCCACCGATACAGACTTTTCGCAAATGGGCGGTCAGGAGGACTGTCCCTAGCAGGGGTTCATGTGTTTGCAATCATAGTCTCTTTATTTAGCTGCATGTTCAGAAAAAACGTGTGTATTCTTCATCAGGTAGGTCATCTGTCTGGTCAGTCAGAGCATCCACGACATCCTTCATGGCTTAGGTGTCTCTCCTGGTACGGGAGCTTCCTTGCAATGCGATACGTGGATCCAAGCAGGCTTTCCCTCTAGTTACACAGAGGTTGGTGTCATCTGGGGCTCTTGGACAGGACCATCAAATCTGGCAGTGAAGAGAAAAACTCGAGAATGGACATTAGTTTTTGACCAATTCAATTACATAAGCAAACAAGATATCATTTTGCATATTCTGCTGCTGAGGGAAAAATGCACCTAACTTGGGACTAGACCCAAACAAAATTTCGCATGGTGACAGCTTTTCTGGGTCTCTGGGAGTGTGCCTTACGCTAAACAGTGCAATTGGGGGTGTGTCTCATGCCATGGTTTGCGTGTCTCTTGGGCAATTTTCAGCATCCTATTTTTAAGTGTTCCGTTCAGTCTTTCTACCTTCCTGCTGCTCTGGGGGTTGTAAAGAGTGTGTAAGCCTAGGTCTGACCCTACCGCTGACCAGATCTCTCGTGTCAGATTTGCGGTGAATGCGGGCCCCTGATCACTCTCTATCATTTCTGGAACCCCGTATCTGCACACTATTTTCCGAAAGTAGCTTCTTTGCAGTAGTCTTTGCTGACTTGGAAGGCTTCTGTCCATCTTGAAAACACTTCTATGACCACAATGGCGTATTTGAATCCTTCACTTGGCGATATCTGGATGTGGTCTATCTGGATCCTCTGAAGCTGGTAGAGTGGTCTTGCCAGATGAGGTGAGGGGGACTTTCTTCCATACGTCCAGGCTTGCATTTGCCCCAGGTCAGATAGTTGCTGGTGAATTTGGCTGTTAGGGCTGAGATCCCTGAAGCGAACCAGTAAGCACCAATCAGATCATTCATCTGTGTCTTTGATCTGTGGGTGGGTCCATGCGCCCATTGAACCACCACAGGGTACATACTTCGCGGTAGGCAGGGTTTAAAAGTCCATTGTAGATAGCCTTCCTTCTTCACGTGTTGCTTTTTTCGCATTCAGCTCTTCTCCTTTTGGAGCTTGGTCTTGCAACTTCTTGAGCAGATCCCAGAACGTCTTTTTGTCAGGTTTCTTGTCTTCAGTCGTCATGTAGTAGCCGTCCGGCTCTACGACCTCTCCCACTTCTCCATGTTGTCTTCCTTTGGCCGCTTCTTTGGCTGCCATGTCCGCCATGTTATTGCCTCACGCCTCTTCTGTTCTCAGTTTTCCATGCGCTTTTGATTTTTCAAATTGCCACAATTTTGGAAGTTGGAGTACACCCAGCAGGTCCCTGAAGGCTCCATGATGCTTCACGGTTGTCCCGTTTGCTGTGATGAAGTCCCTTGTAGCCCAGATGGGCCCAAAGTCGTGTGCTATGCCATGCGAGTACCTGTAGTCGGTGTAGATGTTTGCAGTCTTGCCTTCTGCCATCTGGCAGGCCTTCGTCAGCGCTTATCAGTTCTGCTTCCTGGGCTGACAGGCTAGGTGACAGATTTCTGGACCACAGGATTTCTTGATTGCTGGTCACTGCACTTCCTGTGTGGAAACTTCTTCATCATCTGCAAATCTGGAGCCATCCAAGTAGAGGATAAATTCTGTAAATTTTGTTCTGGAAAGTCCATATTGTATCCCCCCTTGGGAGTGGGAGTAGAGTGGCCGGGATGAGGACTGTAGGTCTGGAGACGGTGACATTATGAGACAAAGGCGATAGAGGCGCCACAAAGATGCCTGGCGGTGGGGAGATTATTGTTGGTTGAGCTTGATTGAGGATTGCCAAGATGTCGTGTGGAGTGAGAGTTTCCAGTGGCTGTCCAAGAATGATGTCAGCAACCTTGTCCAGGAAGGTGTGTGCTGCAGATACTGCCATCAGGCAGGAGGATGCTCCTCTTGCAACTGGATCCAAGCGGGCTGAGAGGCAGCCTAAAAGTCTGTTTTCCCCCAGGAATCCGTGTCAGGACTCCAGTAGCATGACCTTCTTTCTTCCATCAGGTAGACGGAAAGACTTCTCGTAGTCAGGTAGGCCTGGTATTGGCGCTGAGACTGTGGAGTTCTTCCAGTCTCCTGAATGAGTTGAAGGCTGCGTCCGATAAAAGGAGCGGGGTTGCGTTGATGCAAGCGCACAGAGGCTGCATTAGGACTGAGGCATCAGGGATCCAGGTTCTGCAATACGACACTAGACCAGGGAAGGCCTGCAGCATTTTCGGAGTTGTTGGGGGAGCCATCTTCTCCACAGTGGTCTTCCAGTCATTTGACAGGTGTTTCGTCTGGTGGGCAATACAGTGTCCCAGGGATGTAACTTGCTTCTGACATCACTGGACTTTGTTCTTCCAGACCTTGCGTTGCTGTTCTTCCAGGTAGAGTAGGAGAGACAAGGAATGGACTGTGCAGGTATCAATGTCAACCACACAGAAGAGAAGATCATCCACGTGTTGTAGAAGAGTGACACTTGCATATTCTGCAATCCAGTTGACGAGGATGGAGGACATTGTCTTGGTGAAACTTGAAGGGCTTGTTCTGAGCACCTTGAGGCAACACTGTCCATATGCACTGCACTGGTGCGTGAAGGCAGGCCTCCAGGTGGAGGGGAAACACTGAAGAAGGCACTGGCCAGGTTGATCACCGTGAATACCGTTGCGGTGATTGGGACTTTTGAGAGCAGAGTGTGACGGTTCAGCACTGTTGGGGTTTCAAATACCGTAGCCTCTTTCACGGCCTCCAGGCCTTGCACCATTCTGAACTCAGTGGGGTTTACAGTCTTTTTCTTCACTGTGGAAAGCTGGGATTGATTCCGATGGGCGAGGCAGCCCAGTTTGGCCTTGTCCTTCACTCTGCGGCAGGGGACTCCCATCTCCCGGCACAGAGCTGGCGGGAAAACAAGCCGCCTACTAGGATCCACATCGTGAGAGATGACGACCAGCTGGCTTTCTTGTTCTCCACCAAGGCAGTCACTGTGTTAGCACCTGCTCTGGTCACAGGGGGTCTTCTTGTTGGGACGTCTCCTTCACCGGCTGCTTTTTTTCTCAGCACGGGCCATCAGTAGTTTCTTTTTCTCCAGCTCGGTCTCAGGTCAGTATTTGTGCACAAGTTTGAAGAGCTGAGTGGCCTTTTGCCGGTCTAGGGCCTGGGTGAACTGGTTGATTGCAGGGGGCACCTCCTGGTGCTTGCAAAAGATGGACCTCTGGCGTTGGAGCCGGATGAGGTGTTGCCATTCCATGAAGCGAGTAGGGTCCCTCTTGAGTTGAATATCCTGGCCAATGTCAAAGTTCTCAGGCCGTCTTCTTAGGCGAGTTCACTTAGACCTTCAGTTGGTCAGAGACATCTTGACTCTGGGTGATGGAGTGGCTTTTCTGGTACTATGTCCAGCACCTCCTGTGATGGGTCTGCAGTGTGGTTGTTCCTGTTTCTTCTTGGGTCAGGGGTGAAGAAAGTGTCATGGTCCCATCTTCCTGGAACACTCTGGTCGCTTTCAGCTTCTGCAGTAGGTCCACTCCCAATAGGTTGAGGGTGCAGGTCTTTGACACAACAAACTGGGACATGATGGAGTGTTCTGGCTGAGTCCACATGCTCAGGGGCTTCATAATCTGGAAATATCTGACTTAACCATCAATTCCCATGCAGGACGCAGAAGATTCTGATAGATAGGTGAGGTTGCGGAGTTCCACAAGAAAAGATCTGACTACGCCATCCACTCTCAGGATATTGGTCCCACTGGTGGGGTTCCCTGTGGACTTGGCGTGCTCCTGTCCTATGGACGGGGTTCTTCACTGCTTTCTGTGTTTCTTCTTCTTCTGGGCGAAGTCAGTGTTCTGCTCTGGTTCCGGAAATGACCAAACTCGCCACAGTTGTAACACTGGACATCCCTTCTGTCCCGGCGGGACTCAATCCTTTTTGCTACTGCGAGCAGGGTATCCATTGCTATCGACGTGTACTCAGGCCTGGCTACTACCAGTGGTTTCCTGATTGGTTCTCTCAGTCCATGCACAAAAGCCTGTGCCAACATCCGCCTGTGTGTCTGATCATGGGTAATGAGGCCCAAATCTTGAAACACTTGCACAGACTTGCACTTCTCCACAGACTCTGTCTTGTCTTGACTCATGTCATGTAGGCTGAGAGATTGTCCTGTCAGTCTGCTTTTGGCCCATTCTCTGAGCTGCTCAATTAGCTTTGGTCCTGTCTCCCAGGCATACGATCTAACTCTGCTGGAAGCTTGAAGTGTTCTTTCATAATTGGCCAGAATGCATCACCTGCTTTTATTTCCATCACGGCCCAGAGATCATTCCAGGTTGCTGCATACGTTCGCTGGATCTGCTGCATTTTTTGGCAAAATGGCATGGGGTGTATCCCTGGGTCTGGCAGCATACTGATCACCTGGCTTGGGATGAACGGCTCATAGGATGGTGCCTCTACCTGTCCCTGCTCTCTTGGTGTTTGTGGGTTTTCTTCCCTAGTATTGGGCAGCATGTATGACGTTGTCTTACGTATAAGAAAAGAAAAAATGGGAACAAAGTTCCAGCCAGCTCACCAACTAGGAGGATGCACGGAGGGAAATCCAGACCATGGACTTGAGACTTGACAGACGAGGAAAAAAAGGGGGACTCCAGCTTCCATAAAATGAATGAAACTTTATTCGTGTAAATTACACATAAAACCTCCTGGTTCAAAATAGGAGTGCACTACATAGCACGGGTAATAGCGACGCGTTTCGACCTGGATGCGGTCTTTGTCGCTGTTATCGTTGAAACAAAAATGCCTTCTCCCTGTGGAGAGAGGCGGGGAGCGTTTTTCCTTGTACAAGGCTCCTTATTCAATGAGAGCAGCCTACACCCGTCCCGTGTCTCCACATGATGGACATGTGATGTGTGTGACTCTGAATTCTGCTCTTGTGACATGTCAGTGATCATTTTCTCACAGACGATTTAACACCTTTTCAATCTTATTCACATAAAAAAATCACTTCCTGGTCCGTTCAAATTAACTTGCTGTACCTTCTACACGATGCACCACTGCTCTTTTATAGCAGACGGTAATCTATAAACAAACTTTCCTGTGCCTTTCAAACAAAAAAAACAACATTTCATTGTGCAGCGTAAAGTCTGCCTGTCCATTTGCTTCACACGTACTCTGACCTTCTATTCACATGCCTAGCCCTTCGATTCTCACGTACTGTGTCTATTCCAAAAACTTATTCAACAAAGGTGATTAAAAATCTGAAAACTGCTGCATTCTGGTTCTGTGTGCAAGAGCACTGAAATTCTTGTCTTCGCTGAATGCCTGATGGGAGGGGTGAGTGAAGCCGCTGCGCAGCTGTTTGTGTATTCTCTCTCAGACTGCAGTTTCCTTATCTGTGCTTCTGTCCTTGGTCTAAAGCACGCTACTAGATCTTGTGCTTTTTTTTTTTTCTTTTCTTTTAAAAAATGGTTGGAGAATAAAACTCTAAAATAAATTGATTAGAAAAACCTCTCCAAAATTATTTAAAAATGTACTTAAAAGAAAAACTTTAAAAACAAAAGTTAGATTTAAAAAGAAAAACAGAAAGAAAACCCTACACAGTTTAGTTAAACTCTTAGGAAAAAGATTGACCAAAATAAATTAAAAAAAAAAAACTCCAAAAACAAAAACCTGATCCAAAAAAGGGAGGGAAAAAACGTATTAATAGTAAAACTCTAAAAAACAACAAGGTTGACAAGAAGAAAAAACCCTTGTTACTAAAACAGCTAATTAAAAACAGAAAAGAGGTGGAAAAACTGATTGTAAAATGATAAAAACAAAAAGAAAAATACTTTTCGTTGGTGCTGCTCCCCCCTCCCTTATATCTCTGCTTGCTGCCTCTACAGACACTGAAATCACGTATCAAAAAAAAGATTATCCCTCAGAATAGCAAAAAAAATGAATACAGTTCAGTCTGAATGCCTGAGAATTTTCACGCTACAGCCTGTAGCCAAAAAACTAGCTTAAAAAGATCAAAACCAGGAAACAGATGTGACAACGTGATTAGCAGAGGAGGGGGGTCAAAGGGGTTTCTCGCTGCTGCAGCCAGCAGTGAATGAGATAGTGACAGAGCGCACGCTGCTCTGAGTGTAAATTTAAAGCAGCGATACCTAATACAGACAGGAAGACGTACAAATGAAACAAACACCCGGGAGTATACGAATCCCTCTTTTAGATGATCTGTGACACATACAAGCTGCTCTGGTAACTGATAACTCACCAATTGCACTGAGCACGCCAATGCTCCAAGTCTATTACCCTGTACAGATCGGTCGCCCTGCCTGGTACGCCGGCCACAGGAATCTGTAATAGCCTGTACAAAATTCCCACCCTTCACACCTGGAATACCCCACGTTGGGCGCCAACTGTTATGGAAATTTAATTAGGATAAATCTATCTTGCAGGTGTTTGCTGGTGCTGTTCACAATTTTATCCTAAATGTCTTTTTGAGCGCTCAGAACGAAATGAAAACTGTCCACACGGAAGTGTCAGTATAGCAGTTCGTCAAGACCACACGTTTATTATTCTTTCAAGGGTTTATACGTTTACAAAAAGGGGCTGGTTAGTCAATTAACATACAATTAAAAGCTGCTAGATTATTGGCTGTTCTAGTGTAAGTATGATAAAAGGGCTGAAGTTGCAGATTTATTGTTTTTGTTCTTTGCCCTAGCTTTCTTGCATGACTAGTAAAGAAAACAATAGATTTCTATTAAGACTTTCTGTTCTTGTTTCTTATGAAGGCCAGGGTCGTCTTAAACGACTGATTATAGCTGGCATCAGCTTTTGCATAGATGTGTGAGCACAGGATTTTTAGCAAGTGAGATCTATCTAACTGTGAATGCATATATATGAATATACATTGAATATATGGAATACATATATATTTCCATGACACCTGTAAACTGACGTCACACTCTGACAACATTGGTCACAGCAGTGACCAAGGAGTCAGAAATGCTTCCAGGGGTCTTCCCCATGATGTTCCCATGTCATTTGAGCACAGTTCCCATCGATTTCAGAAGTTTTTAAACCCTAAAAGGACTCCCGGGGGGATCACGGCAAAAATGCTTGGTTTTCCTTACACTTTTTTTTACTTACATTGGGCTTGTTGCTTGGGTCGAGTACCCGAGAATTACAATTTGCTCGACCCGAGCAACGAGCAGCCGAGCATTTTCGTGCTCGCTCATCACTATTAGATAACAATTTACCCTGAAGATTTACAAATTGTGGGGTTGTTATAAAAATGTTATATTTAGGGTGCTTTTGTGTTGCCTCCTTATAAGAATCACAGTGGTTTTGTTTCTTTTCAACTTCCTTTTCAAGGAAACATGTATTACTCTCATAGTACGGGGCCCCATTTTTGGCCCCCACACACAGTATAATGTTCCCACAGTATTACCATCTTCAATATTATTTTTGTAATTAGGATAACAGAATGGAGAAAGTCAGCACTCTCCTCTCTTAGAACATACTTCAGTCCTTCTGCTGGTCCATGTTCATAGACTAGTGGAACATGCACCAGTAGAAGCGCAAAGTAAGTCCAAAACATTTGTTGTCCGTCATGTCTTTTCTTTGGAAATTACTGCACCTGCCGCCACGCTGCTAGCACTGTTGCACTTTTTGTCATTGTCCTGAATCAAATGAAAATTAAAAAGGACTGAAATATCTTCTAAAAGGGGTGAGTGCTGACTTTCTTCATGTAATATATGGAAGTCTACATGGAGACATTGGCATCAAATATCTCCTGTCTTGATGTTCTTACAAAAAAGCTTTTATAAAAGCCTCAAACTTCTGTGTGTGAATCAAACATGAGATCTAACGTGATAGAAGATTACAGTGCGGGGAAGATGGGAGACATTCATATAGACGCCGGTGGTGATGGAGTCAGAGACAGACTCTGGCCAAATATGTTTCTAGAGCCGTAGAAGATGAAGATGTCGTCCTCATCGTGAAGTAGTAATTTCTCATGTCACATGTAATGAATATCTCCTGCAGTATTGCTAATGCCGATTCCAGTGTCAGTAAATGAGACGAGAATTAGCGTTATGGAAGATGAGTCTATGAGGAACGTATTCAGCTGCCGACTCCGAGGAAGAAACTGCTTGTTGTCTGTGGCCTAAATATATAGGTTTTATTAGTAGTAATTCCTACAGCTAATCAGCTGCCGAAGCAGTGAGTAACATAGTCAGTGATTGGGGGCATGGAGGAATTGAAAAGCCAGAATTAAGTTTTTTTGGTCGCTGCAACAATGCAATAAAATGCAATAACTGGCGATCAAAAGATCGTATACACAACAAAATGATATCAGTAAAAACGTCAGATCGGCAACAAAAAATAAGCCCTCACCCGGCCCAAGATCCTGAAAAATGGAGACGCTACGGGTCTCGGAAAATGGCAACATTGTTTTTTTTTTTTTTTTACAAATTTTGTAATCTTTATTCACTGCTTAAATAAAAAAAGAACCTAGACATGTTTGGTGTCCATGAACTCGAAATGATCTGCAGAATCATAATGGCAGGTCAGTTTTAGCATTTAGGGAACATCGTAAAAAAAATCCAAAAAACAATTGTGGAACTGCACATTTGGAATGTTTTTTCCCCTTGTCAGTACATGATATGGTAAAATCAATGCTGCCATATAAAAGCACAACTCGTCCCGCAGAAAAACAAACCCTAACATGGCCATATTGTCAGAAAAATAAAAAGTTATGGCCGTGGGAAGAAGGGGAGCAAAAAATAGAAACACAAAAATTGAAATACCCCTGGTCCTTAAAGGGTTAACATGGTTGATGACCAAGAAAATCACAATAATATCCAGATAAGGGGTATACCTGATAGCATCAATACACGATTATACCAACACTGCGGACATTATTCAATAATATCCTTGGTGACCCTATTGATAAGGAGCTGGAGATGGACTGGGCGCATTACATTACTGAAACATCAGGCTGTATTACTTTACTCGCTATATATTCCATGTTTCCCCCTAATAGGCTCCGTAGGACTGAAAGTTTGACTTAAGCCTGTAAAGAGAACCCCCAGTTACGGACTTGCATTGGGCTCTGCTTGTTTAGCTGTTTCCTTGTGCTCGATATATCTATAAATTATACCTCTCAGACGCAGAATGCCATTATAGTCAATGGTAGGCAAAAATAAACGCATGCACAACATCTTAGAACGGCCCGAAATGCTGTCAAAACACATCAAATGAGGGACAGACACCCGGAAAGTGGCCTCAATTCACGCACAGTACAAACTGCAGCATGGAACTGCAGCAATCAGCCAGGCATGAGGAATAGGGGTCTGGGACAGCATTTACAGCTTTCCTATGAACGTCACAGTAAGACAAGGTGGGTGAGGGATCGGTGTAGGACCCCTTTGCTGGGACACCTCTACCTGCTTTCATGCTGAGCCACACTCAGGTGGCACAAATATCAGTTTTCTAGACTACCATTGTCAGAAAAATTTAAGAATATTAACACAGGTAGTTGCTACAGGCAACGCGCATGAAGGAGACCCAACCAGGAGTCTACACATCTACAACAATTAATAGCAGACACCAACAAGTGGCATCAATCGCAATAAAGTAGAATTAGTATAGCGGGACCGACACCTCTTCTACTACAGCCAACCCAGCAGATGGAGACTGTAACTGGCAAGGTGGTGCAATCACTGTTCCGTATCCCTCTGAAAGTCTGGAAGCGGTGTAATTGGGTGGCCTACCAAATCCCTACTCGGACAAGTGGCAGCAGGCAAAAACTGCGACGAAAGGAGGTACAAAGAGGTGGCACCAGGTGCTACTCCATGGCTGACCTACAGAATGTGGCAGCTGACCTCCTACAGCGGGTACGCTGCTAAGGCCCAAAGAAGGGATGAAAAATGCAGGCAGGCAGTCACTGTAGAAACTCTGAAACCATGGGTGCAGATCGGACCGGCTGAGGAACAGAAAAGCACTGGCAGGTGTGATCTGCATCAGCTGATAGACAGAAGAGCTCAGACAGGCTCAAGTAGATGGACACAGACAGGTAAGAGACGATGGGTACAGGGTAGACAGCAGACAGACGGACCTGGGGAACCTGACAACTAGCAAGCATGCAAGGAAAACTTAACAGTGTAGCTCAGGCACCTCCATATTGGAGGAGAAGCTTTAAATAGAAGGTATTTCCCAGTTCTATGATGGGAATGCGAGCGGTCACTTTAAGAGTGAGTGAGTGCACAAGTGCGCCTTCTAAGCATAGTTCCCGATCTTACAACTGAACCTTGGTGGACACCGACACATAGGGGGTGAGATGAGGAGATGGTGTGTGAGTGGTAGACACTAAATGTCCTGTCTGCTAGGTATGAGGAGATCCAAGAAAGGGCCAAGTCTATAATGTCAACAGATCAGAAAGTTTCTAGTAAGAGGGAATGGTCCACTGTGTCAAAGACAGATGCAAGGTCCAGGAGAAAGAGGAGGACAAACTCGCTTCGCTTTCATTTCGTGGTTAGTAGGTCGTTGTTGACTTTAGTCAGAGCAGTTTCTGTGGAATGGTGCAGTTTGAAGTCAGATGAGAAGTTGGTTTGTTTTGCTGAAGTCAGAATTTGAGCAGCATTTTTAAAACTTCTGTTACTGGATGGGCAACTCTGCTCCCTTTCTTTGGCAGCTGTACAAAAGTACGCTTTGTAGATGAGGGCCAGAAAGAACATGTCCTCCGGTAGATGACAAGTGCTGCATCAACTGGCCTCTGCTCCACCTTAACATCACACACAGTACAGTACTCCATGCTGGCACCCCAATGAACCTTTTTTCCCCCACATCACAACTCTCTAAGCCCCCAAAATTCTGTCTGGAAACAAATGACTGAGTCTGCAGATCTCTTCACACATTCTATTCCATGGGTATCAGAGGTTTGCTCTAAAATTCACAGAGTTAGGTTTAGGAAATCATCTGCACCGATGGCCAAATTTGTTCTGACGTAGATCTATGGCCAGACGAAGTTTTGACCGAGCATAAACCAAATCCTCTTCTACAGACGTTAACCCCGTTGGGTGAAGGTGATCCATTTGTGATGAGACTCAAATGTTTGAGGAGCCCGCGTTCTGTAATGTGCTGTCAATGCAGGAAGAGGAGGAGTATGACACTCAGGGCTAGGAGTGGATGATGATGAGGTAGTAGATCTCACTTGGTGTAAACCCAGAGGCATGCAGCTGAGTAGCTCAGCAGAGGAGGAGGAATATGAGGAGGTTACGTAGACACAGAGTTATGCAATCACGACAACTAATGCCTCCTGAGGCCCAACTCTGTCATTGGACAGCAGAGTTCGCGGTTCTGCAGTTGCCTTGCTTGGGTCTTTTTTTCAGATTGGCAAAAACCTAAAAAATCACTTTATCTGTCAACTTTTTTAAAAACAACCTAGTAGAGTAAAAAAAAAGAAGTAATTTCAGTATTATATGCATGACCTGCCACATGTGTAATCAACATGTGTTAATCTGGGAATGTCATTGTGCTAAAATGAAGACTTGCGCGTCTCGCCAACCAACGTCCACCCCACTGCATCTTCTGATTCTTTCTCATCCCTCACCGTGGCAAGTGTTGTCACAAAGGTCTCTGGCCGAAGAACCTCTACTTGCTTACATTTTAGTGTTGGGATGATTGATAGCCTGTCAGCTGATATGGAATTGGACATGCCTGCTGTTTTTGACTGATCTTACATACCAAGCACACCCCATCTTCCTCATTCTACCTGTCATGGGGTGACTGTCACGGTTTGACATGAACCAACGGATGGTCGGTCAGCTAGAAGCACAACACACAATGGATATGGAAAAGGGGTTAGGAAGGCCCTACCAATAGAGACTGAGGGACATTCACCACCTGAGCTCCAACCTGAGCCTGTCCCTGCACTCCCTTAACACCATACGCAGGTCTTTCCCCCCGGCGACGTCAGGATACCTCATCCTTCTCTGTCACCTAGCTCTGCCCTGGCTAGTGCACTGGCCGGCTTAGGGCATTAGCCTAACCAATACATATAATGAAACAGGGGCAGTGACAGACAAGAAAGGGAACAAACAGCACACTTAATGTTCTCTGCTGCAAAGCACCACACAGCAAAATAAAGGCACCAGGAAAGCAAACTCAGCAGATGCACCACTGCACCCAGAGAGCTCCTTTCTCCTGCTTGGTCACTGTAGATTGCTCTGTCACCAAAATTCAGCTGATGCATAAGGTGACCTATTAAAGGATGGTGGGAGTAGTCACCACCCACATCAGATGAACTAGCAGCACTACAATTACACCTTATTGCCAGCAGGGAAAAACTGACATTAACCCTGGCTGGCTTGAAAGGAAAAATGTTTTAATTGAGTGGAATCAGAGCTGCCATAAATCCAAAACTGGATTATGACACTACCTTAACATCTCCGCCTGCACCTCTCTCACAGTCCAGCAGCTTGTCGTGTTCACCCTACTCCAACCTGTGTCAGCACAGCAGCAAACCCTCGTTTGTGTAGTTGTGCTCACATAAAAGATTCTTTACTTCTACACATGGCAAAATTACCAGCTTGAATTTCACCATCATCCATCTACTAATAATAATAACCTTTATTTATATATCGCAAACACATTCCGCACAGATTTGAGTCAGCAGGTCACATAAAACAGTTAAAAGCTACCACATTTAAGATAATCAAACAAATAAAGCAAAAATAATGACGACCCTGCTCTTCAGAGCTTACAGATGTTAGAGTTAAAATCAACATTTCTTCAGTAGACCTTGGGTTTGTCAGACACGCTGCCGCATAGCAGAAGGGAAGATAAGAATGTTCCTTCTTTTGAGATTAATATACTTCCCTCCCCCCCCCCCCCGCCTGAGTTGAAAAGACACTCTGTGCTGGGAGCTAAAAGGGGCTAAAGGGAAGAATGGAGTTTTTAAAGTAAAACTAGCATTTATGTTTATGTTGTATTAACTGCCATATATGGCAATTCCGCTTCCTGCTTCAGGGGTGTATATAAATCCCTTTGTTAGCAATAAACCGCAGAGCTTATTGACGCATCCTTTGGTCTGTGTCTTATTCTCTCTGGTACCACATTCTGAGGAGGAAAGGGTTAACGAGATAACAGCGACGACAACTGGCGCCCGAACAGGGACCTGAGTTATTCTACTCTGAGGAAGCCCGACCGGTCCAGAGACGTGGGATGAGCGGAGCCTTCTGTTGGTGATATACATACAGCGCTGAGATAAGAATACTTATTATATTCTACCTAAAATCTATATCACTGTATAGTGGACTCCCTCCTCCCCGAGCGGTCTGCTTTCCAGGTAAATCACATGTATTCCTGGCTCAGGTCCCTTTGAACCAGTAGACCTTCAGATTAATTGTCAGTCCTGCCTTTCCTCCTTTGAAAAATGACAGTATGGATCCGAGGATTGTGTTGTGGTTTTGTCTTGGTGTTGGTGTGATTGGATTGTTTATTTGGTTGGCGTATAAATCTTGGAAAGCGAGCAGTGGAATGGTTCAGAAACCTTTGTGGCCCATTGTCTAAGTGACGGAATTGTCTTGGTGACAAAATTGTCTTGGTGACAAAAGAATCTCTTCTAGGTGAGGAGATACAAAAATGGGGAATCAAAACACCAAGGAAGGTGTTACTGCCAAAGATTTAGTGATACGCAGAGAGGGAAAGCAAGCTTTGATAGGCATTGACAAAGTATTGCAGGCATGAATGAAAACGGAGAATTGAACAGTGATAAATGGAAAAGGTTCTTTAACTCACATCATGGATGGTTGAGAGACAAAGGACTGTTGAAAACAGTGAACCTGTGGATGAGTGCGTGTGATTACTTAGAGGGAAAGACTGAGGAATTAGGAGACGGACGTTACAGACTGACAAAAACAGGGATGACTGATTTACCCTCCTGTCTGCCCCCCCTCCCCCCCGGACAGCAGAAATGTACAGACCATGGAGCCCTACAGAGCAGTTGGCTCTAATAAAGCAACTAGACAGGATTTGCAAGCGCTTATAAGAAGGGAAATTGGCAGATGAAGCTAGATACGATAGACTGATAGATGAGACATACAAGTGTTATGTTGGTAGGAACGGACCTGATAATGCAGAAGTCAATGATGCAGCAGGGGTTCTGTTTACAGAAGCGTTGAAAAAAGCATGTAAAGATAGACAGGCAGAGAAGGAAGTTACACTAGAAGACAGAGTTCAGGGAAAAGAAGAGGAGCCAAAAGATTATTTCTGGGCCCTAAGAAAAGCTTGGGTAGAAATTGGTTTTTGTCCCAGAAAACAAGACTAGTGAGAGGGTACTGGCAAGTGCATACATGAATGGGTTAAAAAAGGAAGTGGCAGACAAGGTGAAAGTAAGTAGACCTGATTGGAGATCAGTCAAAGCAGAGGATCTAGCCAGAATAGCACAGGGTGCACAACATGATTTAGCGCAGGCAAAAAGAGGAGCAAGGATACATACTCATCCTGCGAACAACAGGGAGGGGAGACGTGTGCAAGGAGATGGACAGAAGTTGTGCTACGAGTGCAGGAAACCAGGACATTTCAGGAGAGATTGCAGAAACTGGTAGCAAGTGGTGTTTTAGTTAAAACCAAGCCCCCACCTTTGGCATCTCTGCAGCTAGGTTTCTTATCAGTGGCCTTGACAGTAAACGCCAACTTCAGCTTCCCCTTCAACTACGAGATTTAACTCTCTATGTATCGGCTGGTACAAGATATATATACACTTTTGTTCCAGATATCTCAGGATGCTGCTTGGTTCACAGTTATCGATTTTGCCAATGTTATTTTTATAATATGTTGAAGACTTACTGATTTGTGCCCCCTCCAGGAAACAGTGTCGCACTGCAACGATATCACTCATGTTGTTTCTGTACCAAGCTGGATGTAAAGCGTCAAAGGATAAACTGCAATTTTGTAAATCTTCAGTTATCTTTTTGGGACATTGCATTACACCAGGGGCGCGACATCTGACCAGCGCTCGCAAAGAAGCTGTACAGAATTTTCCTATTCCTGTTAATGTTGCCGCTCTTAGGACATTTCTTGGACTGGTTTCCTACTGCAGGCAGTGGATACATGCTGTGTCAATCCTCATGCAGCCTCTCTATGACTGTATCACCATTGTGCCTTTTAAACTAACTCCTGAAGGTATAGACTGTTTTTATTCCCTCAAAAACAGGATTGTGGCAGCTCCAGCGCTAGGAACCCCCAACTATGAACTACCATTCACCCTGTATCTCCATGAACAGCAGGGACACACGGTAGGAGTATTGACTCAGTTACATGGTGACAATCAAAGGCCAGTAGCCTATTTCAGTGGAAGACTAGAGCAGTGGCTAGAGGTGCCCCGTCCTGTGTATGGGCAGTACATGCTGTAGGACTATTGCTCCACAAACACCTCATGATGTATACACCATACTGAACCAGGTGCAACCTACACACCTTTCAGCTGCACGTCATCTTCGATTGCAATGTGCACTTTTAATGCCTCCAAATGTTTCTTTGCAGAGATGTACCACACTTAATCCTGCCACGTTGTTACCTCTCTCGGATCTAAAGGAGGGATCAGGTACGGTATTGTACAAAGAAGATCCAAGAGAGGAGATTCCTCATGATTGTGTTCAGCTTATGGCACAGGAAACAGCAGGCCTACCCACAGTGTTTGAAACTGAAAGACTTAATGCTGATTTTGAATTTTTTGTAGATGGATCTCGCCACCAAGATGACTCAGGTACCTTCCACACCGGGTATGCCATCGTCTCCCTGAATGCGGTAATCAAGGCAGAACCAATGCTCCCACATCAGTCGGCCCAGGAGGCTGAACTTAAGGCTCTGACTGAGGCCTGTAAGATAGCTGAAGGTAGAATTGTTAACATCTACACAGATTCTAGATACGCATTCGGTATAGCTCATGATTTTGGTCCAATTTGGAAATCTAGAGGATTCCTGACGGCAGCAGGACATCCCATTAAAAATGCTGACGCAGTCCAGCAGTTAATTGATGCATTACAATTACCAAAAGAGGTAGCTGTCATAAAAGTTAAAGCACATACCAGATGCACTGATCAGGTGAGTAAAGGAAATGCAATGGCCGATGCAGCAGCAAAAACAGCAGCCAATAGACCACTCCAAGGGGTAACGATGCACCAGGTAAGCGCTCCCAAAAATCCCTTTGTGTCGGAGGATGCCTTATCCCAGATGCAGGCTCAGGTGCACCAGGAGGAAGTAGAAAAGTGGGAAAAAGAAGGTGCATGTCTGAATAAAGCAAATGGGGTATGGGGAAGAGGGATGCGTCGATGCCTTCCAAGGGCGTTGTACCCTGCGGTTGCCCAGATGTTACATGGGCCAACCCACCAGTCCAAAACTGCTGTAATGAGCGTGATGCAGAAGCATTGGGTAGCACCAGGCTTTTCCACCTGTATAGAAGGTTTGATCCAGGGATTCATGGTATGTGCTACACATAATCAGGAAAGGATAGTCAAGACACCACCCAAACACACCCCTCGGCCCCTCTATCCTTTCCAGAGACTGCAAATTGATTATATTCAGCTGCCAAAATCAGGGTCATGGGAGTACGTGTTGGTGTGTTTTGATTTATTCTCAGGTTGGCCGGAGGCTTTCCCGATTGCCAAGGCTACGGCTGCGGCAACCGCAAAGAAGCTGCTTGCGGAGGAGGTGTGCAGGTATGGAGTACCGGAGGTGATCGAAAGTGACAGAGGTACACATTTCACAGGTGAAATAATGAATGAAGTCTTGACAGCTCTGGGAATTCAACAAGCTTTCCACACCCCATATCATCCACAAAGCAGTGGAAAAGTAGAAAGACTAAATGGGACATTGAAGTTAAAAATCCAAAAGGCCATGGCTGAAACAGGGAAATCTTGGCCTGAATGTTTACCATTAGCCCTATACTCAGTAAGATACACTCCAAATAGAAAAACTGGACTTTCTCCGTATGAAGTACTATTTGGCAAAGTGCCTAGTTTAGGATGTTTCTTTCCCCAAGCACTGGAAATGAGTAACCATGTATTAAGCTCATATGTAAGGGATTTGCATAAAAGACTTAAGAAAGTACATGATAATGTTTTCAGTTCTCTTCCAGATCCGAACCTGGATCCTGGGAGTCTGCAGTCTGGAGACTGGGTAGTCATTAAAAGACACGTGAGAAAGAGTCTGGATCCGAGATTTGACGGACCTTTTCAAGTTCTACTGACGACAAGTACCGCAGTCAAGCTACAAGGCAAGGAAACTTGGATCCACGCATCTCATTGTAAGAAGATCCTTGGAGAACCTCCAGAAGAGGAATGATGCTACTAATGACATTTGCTTGCATCCTTGCAGTAACGGATGCTTGGAACAGACTTAGCCGTGTAGATGGAGATGATAACAGGTTCATTAGACACCACTTAGCTTTAGTGGATGGACTGAAAGAACAAAACCAAACTGTTGCAAACTGTTGGATTTGTACACATGCGCCGGTGACATCCACCAGTCTACCATTTCTTGCAGTCCCAGTCTAGTGGGAAGAGATTAACTCTTGGGGTAACTGTTCAGACAATGTGGCAACAATGCCACTCAAAAACTTTGGAACACTACGGTTGGAATACCGGTAGTGGGTTGGACTGATTTTCCATGGTGGCAGGGAAATCTAACAGGACAGATAATTCCAAGACAGTATCTATTTTTTAAAGGTGAGGCATGGGTACCCAGAAATAGAACTAGTATAACCTCTTTGGGAGAAATACCGACACAGGGGTTAAAGATAAGTTTTGGGGTCACTACAGGAAGCTTAGATGCTTTCAAACCCTCCCTATTAGAACGATACCTACACACTGATAGATGGGAAAATAATGTTTTCTTTGAGAATGGGAATAATGAAACTTGTGCTAACAAACCAGGTAACCTGAGGTGTAACGAAGATGAAGGATATCAGAAGAACACTCCTACCTGCGGAGAACCTACCGCAGGATACTGTTCCCCACTAGGACAAAAGCCCGGATGGTGTATGATGAGTAATATTTCAAAGTTTATAGATTTGGCACACCGATTAGTATTACAGCATTCAGCTATATGGAACCTTCCACCATCAATGTATTGGGTATGTGGGGACAAGGCATTTAAGTGGCTTCCAGTAGAAGTCACTGGGAAATGCACCCTAGCTAGATTGACACCAGCCACCTATCTCATCACTCCAGATAGATTAAATCCATTGTCTATTCCAAAACATACACTACATAAACGATCTGCAGACAATAGACCTCGCCTAAATGGGAGACCACATATAGTGGAGATGGGGACAGCAAATAAATTTTTCAGTGCATTATTTATCTACCCTATGATAACTCAGACATGGGATAAGTTGGTAGAATCCACAGATTACCTAGATGATCAAATATGGGATAATTTAGATATCATCAATGGGTCCCTTGCAGTACAGAACCAGTTAATTATTGTTACTAACCAACATACCCTCGTGTTAGATTACCTGACTGCAGCTCAAGGAGGGATGTGCCAGATTATTGGACCTGCATGTTGTCATTATATTGATAATTCTAGTGTTTTAACCCTTAAACATAAGCTAGAGGATGTCAAAGTTAACGAAACTATATGATGAGGCAAATCTGAAGAATCAAGATTCATGGTGGGCAAATACTTTCTCCTTTCTTAACCCTGCAAATTGGTTCAAAGGCATAGGGGGATGGCTGACTGGGATAATACAAGCTGGCTTACAGGTTTTATTGATATGTCTTGCTATCTATTTAGTGTTTAAAATTAGTTTGATGTGTATTAAACGATGTAGTAGGACACAGAGGAGGTATGAAGATGTGTATTGATCAAATGAAGGAACAAAAGGAGGGGATGTTAGAGTTAAAATCAACATTTCTTCAGTAGACCTTGGGTTTGTCAGACACGCTGACGCATAGCAGAAGGGAAGATAAGAATGTTCCTTCTTTTGAGATTAATATACTTCCCTCCCCACCCCCCCTCCGCCTGAGTTGAAAAGACACTCTGTGCTGGGAGCTAAAAGGGGCTAAAGGGAAGAATGGAGTTTTTTAAAGTAAAACTAGCATTTTATGTTTATGTTGTATTAACTGCCAAATATGGCAATTCCGCTTCCTGCTTCAGGGGTGTATATAAATCCCTTTGTTAGCAATAAACAGCAGAGCTTATTGACGCATCCTTTGGTCTGTGTCTTATTCTCTCTGGTACCACATTCCGAGGAGGAAAGGGTTAACGAGATAACAGCAACGACACAATCTACAATGAGGTGGGAGGTGACACCAATTACAGGTGCTTATTTACAATGATGATACAACCATCTTGAGGATATGGGGGGTAGATAAAGGCTGCATGAGCCTTTTGGGTACGGTTGCATTTCATGGAGAATTATGTTCAGCGAAGTAGAGAATAAGCTATATATATAAAAAGGACTTTGATTAGGGAACGTGGTAGGCTGCCCTAAACAGATGTGTTTTTAGGGAGCACCTAAAAATGTCTAAGTTGTGGTTATACTTCTAATTTCATGGGGGACAAAGGGTAAGAGTTGAGTCATCTAGGTAAGAAATTGAAGTGAATTGGACAAAGACCAGATCAGGGGTGTTACCGCTTGTGTGTGTCTCAGTGATTGAAAGTTGAGAGGTCACGAGAATTGGCTAGAGATAGAAGATTGGATGCAATTGGGGAGGTGGAGTGTTTCAGGATAAGGGCTGTCAATTTTGAGGACATGAAATATGGCCACAATGCATAAAAGAGACTGGGGCCGGTATGTGACTGCTACTCTGAGGGAGACGGGATGGAACACCCTGATGGTGTGAACCTCAAAAGAAGAATGGCATCCAATCGGCCTGCATTTATTTATTGGGGGTTAAAAACAGGATTGTTGTTGGTAGCGAGGAGTGTAGGGTTATCGTGGAGATAGCAGTGATCGTACAGAGGGATATACGCATATTTCATGTGTTGTAATCTGAACATGGATAAGCCGTACGCTCACTATTTCTTTTCTGTGAACTAATTATTGTGAACAGCCTGCGGACTCCTCGGATGATTCGTCTCCCAATCGTGTCATTGTCTGGACAATAGGGGCCAACTGAGAGCTATTAGCTACAAAGATCACAGCGCTTGTTTCTGTATGACTCATGGCTTGTGATCTCTGTGATTATTGCATGGCCATGACAATCTGTTGGCCATTGAAATGCAGCCTTTCCTTCTTATAGACACAGATGGTTTCCAAAAGCTTATGGCTGTCGCAGTCCTCCCAATACCAGTTGCCCAGTCACCATTAGAAAGATGTGCCAGCGCTACAGCAACAAGTCGCAGACAACATCACCTGTTCCATGAAAAATTCTGTGTCTGCCAGGGTCCATTTCAACAATGACAACTGGATGAGCAAACATAGACATATAGACATATACTGCTAGATGACTGGGCACTGGGTGACTCTGGTAGCTGTAGGGGCAGTCGGGAAGGGGCTGCTCCACAAGTTTTGCAATAGCCAAGGTTTGCAGGGCACTTGAGGATGGAAAAATAAACCACTACACGCCATAAGATGGAAAACTAAACTACTAAACAACTAGGGTTTTAATGCTAATGTCATGTATAGTGTACAGTTCCTATAGCGTCTTGTGCTTGGGTGCGAGGAAAACACATGAGACACAGGTTGATATGAAATGACTTGTATTACTTCATACAAGCATGCAGAAAAGGTCACACAGTTTGCAGGAACAGAGGCAGGAGACACAGCAGGCCAGAGTAACTTCAAGCTCTACAATAACTTTCCAAAGCAGGTTCAGGATCTCTTCTCTGTACCGTAATTCCTCTGCAAACATGGATTCACCAGACAGCAGGTTTCCAGAGTCCAAAAGTGTTCCAAAGTTCCTCAGTAGGAAATAGCTGGAGTCCAAAATCCTAGGTTTCCAGGAGTCAGGTCACAGGCTGACTGAAGCTTGATTCAGGAGCACTGATTGTTCAGCTGAGGCTGCTTAAGAAGCAAGAGGAGAGAATCAGGGCGGGAACATGAAAGCTGGAACCTCCATATTAACTGAGGGCAAGATAGCTGTAGCAAGACAGAAAGCAAAATGGCCGAAGGAAAACTGAGTTTCAAGGAACATGTCAAAGAATCTTACATTACTCCCCCCTTAGGGACAACCTCCGGATGACCTCAGACCAGGCTTGTCAGGGTACCTCTGATGAAACTGGCGGAGCAGGCGAGGAGCATTTACATTATTGACTGGCTCCCATGAGTTGTCCTCCACTGGGTAGCCCTGCCATTTAATCAAATATTGCAACTGATTTCTGTACAACCTGGAATCTAGAATCCTTTCCACCATAAATTCTTCCTGACCATCGACCAGCACTGGGTCAGGGCAAGGAGAAGAGCGTCCAGGAAACGTATTGGGTGTTGCAGCCTTTAGTAGGGATACATGAAAGACAGGGTGGATTCTCATAGTTCTGGGCAGTTGAAGACGACAAGCAACAGCACTTATAATCTTACTGATCTTATAAGGTCCAATGTACTTATGTCCCAATTTAGACGATGGAATCTTTATTTTAAGATTTCTGGTTGACAGCCAGACCAAATCTCCTACCTTGAAAGCTGGTGCATGTTTACGAAATTTATCTGCTGCTTTCTTGTACCTTTCCTGAGCCAATTCTAGATTTTCCTTTAGAAGATCCATATTCTTTTGTAAAGAAGTGATTCTTTCAGCCACTGCCGGCAAGGGCGTATCTATGGGAAATCGAGGAAGAATGTTAGGATGATAACCTAGATTGGAGTAAAAAGGAGACTGCTTAGTGGAGGCGCTCTGAGAGTTGTTATAAGAGAACTCAGCCAGTGGAAGTAGATCCACCCAATCATCTTGTAGGTGGCAGATAAAGCAGCGGAGATACTGCTCCAGGGTCTGATTGGTTCGTTCTGTCTGTCCATTAGTCTGGGGATGAAAAGCAGAAGAAAGGTTTACTTTAATGTCCAATGCGGCACAGAAATTTTGCCAAAACCTTGAAGTGAATTGCACCCCTCGATCCGAAATGACCTCATCCGGTACTCCATGTAAGCGAAACACATTCTTAATCATTAAGTCTGATGTCTGTTTTGCAGTGGGTAAACCGACACAAGGGATAAAATGAGCTGCCTTTGTTAGACGATCAACCACCACTAGAATGGTGTTCTTCCCTTGAGAGGTTGGTAACTCCACAATGAAGTCCATAGAAATGGATCCTCACGGGCGGGACGGGGTGGGAAGAGGTTGTAACAGACCAGTTGGTGAGGAGCGAGGTGTTTTGCATCTTGCGGGAAGAAAAAAGCAAACCAGCTCACCAACTACCACGGCAGGTGCACGGAACGACGTCTGACGAACGTCCAGGAAGATCCAAAGGAAAGAAAATGTTCCAGCTCCTTAAAATTGCAAAATTTTATTCGTCCATTCGGTATAAAATACAAAGTGGTAAATGCTCCATAGAGAAAGCCGCATACAGCAACGCGTTTCGATCAGACGATCTTCATCAAGCAGCCTTGATGAAGATCGTCTGATCGAAACGCGTTGCTGTATGCGGCTTCCTCTATGGAGCATTTACCACTTTGTATTTTTATACCGAATGGACGAATAAAATTTTGCAATTTTAAGGAGCTGGAACATTTTCTTTTGTTTTGCATCTTGCACAGACTTCACATGAAGTGACATAGTTTAAAACATCTTTCCTGTAAGTGGGCCACCAAAAGAAACGAGAAAGAAATTCTTGTGTCTTTAGAATTCCCCTATGCCCGGCTATCTTGGAATCGTGGATGAGTTGCAATACTCTCAATCTGACTGTTTCAGGTATATACAGACGTTGTCCCTGAATCCACACACCATTCTTAAAAACAAGACTTACGTCCCTTGGGGGTTGAGCCAACAAAGAATCCGCATGGTATGCTTCCTTGATGTCCTTAAGTAGGTCTTGATTATGAATCACTCCCAGGAATCTAGAGTCAGGAAGAATAGTCTTAGGAGGAGTAAGTGGACGTGTCTCTGCTGAATGAATCCTAGAGAGTGCATCAGCCTTTCCATTGCGCGATCCTGGTCTATAAGAAATTACAAAATTAAATTGGTTTAGGAAAAGATTCCAGCGAGCCTGGTGAGGAGTCAGGCACTTAGCCGACCTGATAAATTCAAGGTTACGATGGTCTGTCAGGACGACTATTTGCTGTGCAGCTCCCTGAAGAAGGTGTCTCCATTCCTTGAAGGCGGCAATAATGGCCAACAATTCTCTATTGCCCACATCGTAGTTCCTCTCAGCCGAAGACAACTGCTGGGAAAAGAAGGCACAGGGATGCAAGACATTCTTCTCACCTGTTCTCTGAGAGAGTATAGCTCCAACGGCACAGTCTGAAGCATCCACCTCTATTATGAAGGCAAGCTCGGGGTTGGGATGTACTAAGATAGGTGCGGTGGTAAATTTATCCTTTAAACAGGAAAATGCTTCCTGCGCTTGCGGGGTCCAGGAGAACCTAGACTGTTTCCGGGTAAGTTGGGTGATAGGTGACACTACCTCAGAGAAATTCCTAATGAAACGTCTATAGAAGTTGGCAAACCCGATGAAGCGCTGCACCTCCTTCACATTTCTAGGAATTGGCCAATCCTTGATGGCTTGGGTCTTGCTTCCATCCATACTAATCCCTTGCGTAGATAGTACATACCCTAGAAATTGAATTTCGGTCCTATGGAATTCACACTTTTCAAGTTTGATGTAGAGATGGTTTTGTCTTAGGCGTTCTAAGACCATTCTCACATGTCCATGATGTTCCTCTGTGGAGTTAGAAAAAATTAGAATATCATCCAGATAAATCACCACAAATGTATCTAGGAGATCCCTGAAGATGTCATTCACCAAGTGTTGGAAAGTGGCTGGGGCGGTACTCAGACCAAAAGGCATAACTAGATATTCAAAGTGTCCATAGCGTGACCTGAATGCAGTCTTCCATTCATCCCCAGGTCTAATATGGACCAAGTTATAGGCCCCACGGAGATCCAGTTTAGAGAAAATTTTGGCGTGCCGCACTCTCTCCAACAACTCAGGGATTAAAGGCAATGGATAACGGTTTCTAATAGTAACCTTATTGAGTTCCCTATAGTCTATGCAGGGTCTCAGAGATCCATCTTTCTTCTTCACAAAGAAGATGGGTGCACCTGCGGGAGATGAAGAGGGGCGTATGAAGCCTTTGGCTAGATTTTCATCTATGTAGTCCTTCAAAGCTTTTAGCTCGGGCCCCGCTAGGGGGTAGATCTTACCAAAAGGTATCTCGGCTCCAGGCAATAATTCGATTGGACAATCATATGGACGGTGAGGAGGAAGCTGATCAGCGTTCTTCTTGTCACATAAATCCACATAGTCCTGGTATACAGCTGGTAGTTCAGGGACTGACACGGTTCCTTTAGGAACAGAGCAAGCTGAAACTCCTTGACTCATCTGTTTCTCCGGAAAGTGTAATTCCTTGGTCTCCCAGTTAATCGTAGGATTCTGCGCCTGTAGCCATGGTAGCCCTAGAATAATGGGAAAGTGGGGAGAAGAGATAAGCATAAAAGACATTTTCTCCTGATGATCTTTACCCATAAGGACCCTCAAAGGCTCTGTTTCCTGATCCACTGGTCCAGAGGTCAGCAGGGAGCCATCCACAGTCTCCATCTGTACTGGAGTAGCCTTCTTCACTGAACGTATCCCCTGTTTCAGAGCAAAGGAGATATCCATAAAATTTCCACTTGCTCCTGAGTCGATCATAGCAGAGCTAGACACCCAGACTGAGTCAACCCAGAGTTTGATGGAAAGGAAGCAATGAGAATTGTTTCTTTTACAACTCAGCTGGGACACCGCTGAGGAAACTTGAAAAATTGCAGCGTTTATACCGTCATTGTCCCCAGAACTAACAGAGTTTAAGTCCAAAAAATCAAGATCTCTTGCAGCAGATCTCTCTGGAATCTGAGGCTCGGACATGACAGAGCTCCTCTCGCAACACTCACAGTGAATGACTGCTGCAGTAGTCTTACGAGAACGGCTGGGGCAGTTTATAATGAAGTGCCCTGACTCACCAC
The DNA here is from genome assembly GCA_033576555.1 of Oophaga sylvatica. Classification (NCBI taxonomy): domain Eukaryota; kingdom Metazoa; phylum Chordata; class Amphibia; order Anura; family Dendrobatidae; genus Oophaga; species Oophaga sylvatica. The sequence goes on along the minus strand of JARQOD010003199.1, from coordinate 21,625 downwards.
AGTAAAAACATAGATTTTCCTTTATACGATGTTCTTTGCGTGCATCACTAACCCGTCTTTGTAAAGAGTCCACCTGCATGGGTTCAGGTTCTGGTTCCCTTGTGATCCTACTCAAAGGTTCCTTAGCTGAGGAGGGAGGTAGGAAAAGGTTAGTGCGATTATTTTCGAACCATCTCTCTTGTCTGCGTTCAGTCAGACGAGCATCAATACGGATACAATAGTTAATAAAGTCACCTAACGCAGTGGGAGGGTCGGCACGAGCAAGTTCATCCTTAATCAGTGGAGACAACCCTTTCCGAAAAATAGATTTTTTGGCGGAAGTGTCCCAAGTGGTATCAAGAGCCCATCTCCTGAAATCCAAGGCACATTCGGCTACTGAACGCTTACCTTGGCGCAAAGTTAACATGGCTGCTTCAGCTGTTGCACCTCGATTGGGGTCATCAAACACCTGCCCCATGGCTGAAATGAAAGCATCAAGGTGATTCAAACAATCATCCTCAGTCTCAATCAGAGGGTTTGCCCACATCAAAGCCTTATTGGTAAGCAACATGATTATAGTAAGCACTTTGGATCGTTCAGTGGGAAATTGTGAAGCATGTGCAGAGAAAAATAGATTGCATTGGTTAATAAATCCCCTGAATTTCTCACGTTCACCGCCAAAACGAAAAGGAGGTAACTTGGGGATCCCAGAACTCGGGGTTATGGCAGGAGCCTGGACTCGTTCCTCTAGAGCCTCAATCCTGGCTCGTAATTCCTGGGTAGTTTGTCCAAACACTTGCAAATTATGATTAGTGAGGTCCTGTAGGCTTGCAAAACGGGTCTTTATAGTCTGTATATCTGCAAGGATTGTATCAGTCACTCCGCAAAGCTCCTTTATGCGGGCCTCCATCTTCCAGATCTTTTAAGGCAGAAGTGCTGGAAGGAGAAGAGAAAAGGAAAAAAAAAAAAAAACAATAGTGTTTACCTGTGGTAACACTCCAGAGTAACATTTAAGGGAATGCGCTCACCTGGAATGGTTGTGAGAAGTCACAACCACTGTCATCACAGAAGGTATTAAACGGACATCTGATATCCACAGTCACAGCAGACACGGCTTTCCCAGACCCAGCAGACACTAAACATTGGCTCTTGAATCTTGTCATGTATAGTGTACAGTTCCTATAGCGTCTTGTGCTTGGGTGCGAGGAAAACACATGAGACACAGGTTGATATGAAATGACTTGTATTACTTCATACAAGCATGCAGAAAAGGTCACACAGTTTGCAGGAACAGGGGCAGGAGACACAGCAGGCCAGAGTAACTTCAAGCTCTACAATAACTCTCCAAAGCAGGTTCAGGATCTCTTCTCTGTACCGTAATTCCTCTGCAAACATGGATTCACCAGACAGCAGGTTTCCAGAGTCCAAAAGTGTTCCAAAGTTCCTCAGTAGGAAATAGCTGGAGTCCAAAATCCTAGGTTTCCAGGAGTCAGGTCACAGGCTGACTGAAGCTTGATTCAGGAGCACTGATTGTTCAGCTGAGGCTGCTTAAGAAGCAAGAGGAGAGAATCAGGGCGGGAACATGAAAGCTGGAACCTCCATATTAACTGAGGGCAAGATAGCTGTAGCAAGACAGAAAGCAAAATGGCCGACGGAAAACTGAGTTTCAAGGAACATGTCAAAGAACCTTACAGCTAAACTACCAAACAGCTAAGGTTGTAGAACTAAACCACCACACACCATAAGGTGGATAACTAAACTAATAAACAACAGGGGTTGGAGAACTAAACTACTAAACAGCTATGATTGCAAAACTAAACAAATACACACCAGAACATGGAGAACTAAACTACTTGACAACAGGGGTTGGAGAATTAACTACTAAAGAGCTTTAGTTGGAGAACTAAACTACTACACACCAGGGGATGCAGACTTAAAGCACTAGACAGCAAGGTGTCACTAGACTCCAAGTCTTGGAATCCTGAGGGCTTGCTGAACAAACCTCTGTATCTAATACTTTCTCCAGTGCTTCTGCCTCCTCCACCTCCTTTAGTGCCTCCACCTGTGTCATCAACCTCTGCCTTAATGAAACAGTGCAGAGGGAATCCCCCACCTCTGTACTGCGCAGCCACGGTTTACCACAATCAGGCAGTGTTTAAATTAATATGCCTTGGAGATCGCAGTCATACAGATCAACAGTTGCGGACAGCTATCCATGACTACACTCAATCTGTAGCCTGGGAAAGTCATGTGCAAAAAAGGTGAAAATCTGGTGGCAGCCCTATGCTCGCATCCTCAAATTGATGTTACAGCAATTCCTACACCACTGTCCCAGGATGGATGCGCTTCTGTAGAAAACACTCTTGTGTGTTCACTTTCACCATTCTACATAAGTTGGCATAGAGATCTTTTGGACTACCGGTTAACCGATTGATATGCAAATGACCACACCGAGGAATTCTACTCTGCACATGTTGCAGCGACTGTGGCAGTAGTGCTGAGACCTGGTGCAGTATGACATTTTGCATAGTCTGGCACATAGCAGTACGGACGTGGTGCAATTCACGCTTGTGTAGCGGCCACAGATTAAGGACCTCTTCTGCACCCTTCTGCATGTTTTCAAAATGGCTGCTAAGATGGTTAGCGGTGACGATGCAGTCATCAACATCACTATTACTGTCATCTAAATGCTGGACCACAATTTAAATAGTCTGGGTGAGGAGGTGGTGGTGATCCCGGGGAAGATGAGGAAGCAGAGGAGAATGCCTTTAGGGTTAACAATATACCTGAGTTCAGGTCTGTCGACTCACAGGCTGTTGCCATGGGAGGAACAAATGGAGAAGGACCATGAAAAGGACGTGAAGGAAGAATTGATGGACGCGCACCAGATAAGAGATGAAGATTCCCGCTCTGTTGTCCATGGTTGCCACAAGTGGATAGAGGAAGAAAGCTTGAGTGTTATCCTGCCACCAACACACTGTGGAGTTGGACCTTATGAAAGAGGACCGACCCATGTGCGCCTTCTTACAGCACTATCTGCAACATGATTGTTACCCGTATAGTTGATATTCGAAATAGTGCTGACTTCTGGGTGCCAGTGTGTTCTATCCATGATACAAAAGTACGTTTTGCCAGTTGCCTCCCGCCCTGAAAAAGGGACGCACCTATTCTGCAGTATCAAAATGTGCTTGAAGACAATCTTGACAGTGGTTTTCCACAAGACCGCAGTGACGCACACAGTTTGCATCACAGTGATAGGCTTCACACCACAGAAATATTGAGTCGTCATCGTGGAAACATTATCAGCCTTGCAGCGCTGGAGTGCTGTGTTACAACCCAGCAAAGGACAGCATCTGCAAAGAGTTTGTATGTTCTAACCATGTATGTAATGGTTTCATCCCAGTACTTATTTTTCTACCCACACTCCAAAGACATACAGGTAGTAAATTTTGATTGTGAGTCCCAATGGTGACAGTGGCAGTAATGTCTGTAAATGTCTGCAAAGCGAATGTTGAATTATTGGCGCTATAAAAGTGATAAAAAAACATTTGAAATTGATGCTCAGCCACACTCAGATGGCACAAATCTGTTTCATAGATTACTACTGTCAAAAATATGTAAGAATTAGCGATGAGCGAGCAAGTCTGCCACTACTCTGTACTCGCCCGAGCATCTCACTGTTCGAGATGCTCAGAGCTCGCCGAGTATTTCCAGGGTTGCTTGGCGGGAGCTCTGGTCCCCGCCCTGCATGTTTGGCGCTCTTTAGAAAGCCAATGAACATACAGGGATTGTCTGCCTCACACTGTAATGCCGCAGCCATGTTGGTTGTGGCATTACAGTGATTGGCTGGCCACACACCATCTTCAGGTCTATATCAGACCTGGCACCGCCATGCTCGTCACAGTCAGGCAGTGTAGGGAGAGTTGCTGCTGAGCTCGGGAGAGATTTGCTTGGTTCTTACTTAGTGTGGGTATACCATATATTATACACATATCTATTTCACCTAACAGTCCTTCATCTTATCGCCCGACCTTCCTGTCCCAATTACTAGGGGACTGCAGCACACCACTATTGAACCCAGAGCAGTGTCAAAAGGTTGTTGGTTGGATAACGGATAATGCTTCCTGTCACTTTGCCACTATCAGTAGCTGTGAGTCTGGACCACATATTTCTCACACTGATCCTCCTTTCTCCCACCATGCCTAGTGCCCGGAGACAAGTGATCCCACACTTGTACACTCTGAAGAGCTGTTCACTTTTCCATTTAACCTTTCGGGCCTTTCGCTCGAAGCAGAGCAAGAGGAGATCGCTTGTAGTGATGCCCAAATACTTGAGCAGACACGGTCACACAAAGGCGACAGTGGGAAAGGGTCACAATAGGTGGACAATGATGAGATTAAATTTCCAGAAAGGGGAGGATCAGGGTGCGGAAGAGGAAAACGAGGTGGTGGATGATATAGTAACTGACCCAACCTGGCAGGAGGACATGCAGAGCGAAGACAGCTGCACACAGGGGGAGAGAGGCGTAGCACCCCAACAGGCAGGAAGAAGCAATGTGGTGGCCGCAGACAGAAGGTGGGCAACCGTTCCCTGTAACACCAACACAACGGAAGTTGGATGTTTTTTAAAGACTCTGCTGATTACCCAAAAAGGCTGCTTGCATCATCTGAAAGGCCAGCATCAGCAGGGGTAGCAAAACTACCAGACTGACCATCACCAGCATGATCAGGCACATGGCAGCAAAGCACCCGACTTTGTGAGCCGAACCCCAGGGTCCAAGAACAGTGTCTGCGGGTGACACCACTGCTTCTTCCATTGTTGTGCATGCAAGTCAATCCCCCTGTTCATGGTGCATGCGAAGATGCCTCCTGCCCTGCACCTGTCGTTGCACACAATCAACTAGCACCATCAGCAAGCACGTCCTTGTCCTAGCGCAGCATTCAGTTGTCCATACCCCAATCCTTGGAACACAAGTGCAAACAAGCAGCCAATGCCCCACAGGCCACACTACTAAATTCACACATTTCGCGACTTGATGGTGGCGGCCGTCCCTCGGTTCTCAGTCCCCAGCCGCCACTCTCTCACGGTGTGCGGTCCCCGCATTACACAAACACGTTCCCACAACATTACATGTGCTCTCTACAATGCAGTTACTGTGAAAGTCCACCCAACCATGGACACTTGGACAAGTGCTTGTGGGCAGAGACAGTACATCTTGCTGACAGCACACTGGATTAGCATAGTAGAAACCATGACCCAGTTGGACCTTGGGATGAAACAAGTCCTCCCGATGCCAAAGATTGCGGACCCTAGGTCAATCAGGGTTGCACTCACAGTCTACAGCTCCTGCACCTCATCCTCCTCCTCCACCTCCTCCAGCCTCCATCTCCAAAATGACCACATCAGTCACAAGCTGGAAGGACTGCCACACTGTCTCAGCCAAGCGGGAACAGGCTGTGCTGAAGATAATACTAATATGCTTAGCTGACAAACCTAACAATGCTGAAGAGTTGTGGACAGTGCTGAAAGAGCAGGCAGATTTTTGGTGATACCTCTGAACCTACAGCCAGGCATGGTCATGTGTGACAATGGCCGGAACCTGGTGGTGGCTCTCAGGTGAGGCGAGTTCACACATGTACCATGCCTGGCCCCTGTGCTTAACCTTGTGGTTCAGCGGTTTCTCAAAACCTACTCGGAGCTGCGGGATCTGCTTGTCAAAGTACGCGGCCTGTGTGCCCATATTAGAAAGTAAGCTACAGCTTCTGCCGCCCTAGCCGTGCTTGCAGCTTCTGGCTCACCGACTGGTTTGTGATGTCCCTACGTGTTGGAACTCTACACTGCATATGTTGGAAAGGATTTGTGAGCATAAGAGGGCAGTTGTTGACTACTAGCATCAACAAGGCCATGGGTATTCAGTTTAGACTCCATATATAAGACCTCAGGAGTGGACATGGATGTAAGACATATGTACCATCCTACAAATCTTTGAGGACTCCACCAAGATGGTGAGCGGCGATGAAGCCATAGTTAGTGTCACCATCCCACTTCTCTGTGTTCTGAAACGCTTTCTGCTAACAATTAAAGAGGATGCATTGCAGGCGGAGCACGATGAGATGGCGCAAGGAAGTATTCAGGGTGATTACACACAGCCCAGCCTCATCTCATCTCAATGTGGACTGGGCAACTGCGCTATAGACACAACTTTCATATTGTCTGTTCAGCATGGATGGCCTGAGGACAGGGAGGAGGAGGAGGAGAGCATGGTCAGTCTTCCTCTTGGTGAGGTTACAGTTCATTGGAAAACCAAGGCGTACAGGCGAGAGAGACACAACTCCAATCCAGCAGAGGCAGGGGAACACTGTCAAAGTTCTGGGAGAGTTTTCTCAGACACTCCCATTGCACAGGCTCTGAGGAGCAGGGTATTCTCACAAGGAGTGCAAAGTTTCTGAAGATGCTGAGGGAGTACCTTGCTGACTATACCAACATCCTCCATGATTCCTCTGTGCCTTATAATGATTGGGTATTCAAGCTGGACACGTGGCACGAACTGGCTCTCTACACCTTGGAAGTCCTGGCCTGCCACTAGCGTTTTGTCAGAGCGGGTTTTTAGTGCCGCTGGTGGAATTATAACTGATAAGCACCAAATCATAACAATCCGCCTGTCAGCTGAAAATGCTGACATGCTGACTCTTCTAAAGATGACAAGGGCTGGATAAGGCCAGACTTCTCAACACCACCGATTGATAGCAGCATAAAAGAAACACAAATCCAGTGTCTTTTTTGGGGAGGTCTATTCCCATGCACCTCTTCACACCCACACATGGGTATACGCTTCCTGATTTTGGATATTTGCTGTTGTCCTCCTCCTTCTCCTCATCCTCCACAACCATATCACCAGGGTGACGGTGATCCGCGATGCAACACCCACATAATTTTTTTTAAGAGTGTTTATGATTCCCGTAAACAAAAATTTGTTCATGTAATTTTGTTCATGTATACTCCCCAGGGGTAAATGTTTGTCAGCCCACAACTTAGTGCATGGGCATTACAAGTATAGGAGTTCCGAACATTTTTTTATGAAGCCCTCCTCCACGTCTCTTCCAAGGGGCATTGGAGTGCCTCCAAATATTGGCAACCCTTGCAATCACTGCATAGGCAAACACTATGGGAGACCCACTTCCTAATAATGGGAACATTGTTTTCAGGAGGCCCTACTGTACGTCTCTGAAAAGGGGTATTGGGTGCATCCAAATTTTGGGCAGCCCTTGCATTCACTGCATAGGCAAACAGTATGGGAGACTCACTTCCTTATAATGGGAACATTGTTTTCAGGAGGTCCTCCTGTACGTCTCTTCAAAGGCGTATTGGGGTGCTTCCAAATTTTAGGTAGCCCTGCCACTCACTGCATATGCAATAACTTTAATAACGGGAACAGCAAAGCATAGCCAGCTGATGGCTCTCTAAGAATAGTGAGGGCCGTCTGCTGGCCCTTTCAGAATAGTAAAGGCTGCCTCATGGCCCTATAAAAATAGGCTTTGTGACTTTCAGAGTCCTTCCTTCATAAATGAAATAGGATGTGTCTGATGATGTGTCACACACCACATGGCCAGATAAGGTTGTAAAATGTTAAAATGACATTTCCCAGTGAATGCATTTGTCTTGGTTGAAAGCAATAGTAAAGTTCAAAAGCGCATCAAAAATGCTACGTGTGACTATAGCCCAAGATGTGGAGGAACATTTTTGGTTTTGGTTATTTATTTTGCCTTATATACAAGTCATTACTGTGGAAAGGATGTTCCTTAACATATTTCCCAGGAAAATCCTTTTTGGTTTAGTTTTTGAATGTTTTATTGTGAGTTTGTAAAAGTGGCGTCAAATTCTAACAATATTGTTCACAGCAGTGACCTGGGAGTCAGAAATGCTTCCAAGAGTCTTCCCCATGCTGTTCCCATGTCATTTGAGCACTGTTCCCAGCGATTTCTGCAATTTCTAGTCCCTCTGCAGACCGCCGTTGGAGCCGCTGGAAAAATGCTCGAGTTTCCCATAGACTTACATTGAGCTCATTGCACGGGTCGAGAACCCGAACATTCCAATTTGTCACATCTATGATCAGCTCTAATCCTGCCATCTCCACCGTTTTCATTACAGAAGTATAAAACATATAATACTGGAGGATAAATCCAGACTGAGCACAAGACCTTCACAGCCATCTACACATCACAGTGGAGATCTCATGACACCTTCTCTCCATCTACCTGATGATCCTGAGGAACATTGGTATCTTCTTGTTTACAGTCCTGTGGAAGAAGAGGATGGGGACATCTCTCTGGTGTTGTCCTCCTACTGGATAGATCTGGAGGAAACACATACAGGAACTGAATTCATTCTTTACATACAGATAATTATAGGCCGTGTATATTTAGTCCTGTCTATTACCTGGTGATGTGAGGAGCTGGGGAACCTCCATTATGACGTTCTTGTACAGATCTTTTTGTCCTTCTAAATACTCCCACTCCTCCATGGAGAAATAAACGGCGACATCCTGACACCTTATAGGAACCTGACACATACAATGATAACGTCATCCCCCAATTCCTTCAAGTGTTACTGTATAATGTCCCAGCAGTGTCACCTCTCCAGTCAGCAGTGTAACAGGGGCCAAGGTGGAAGTCATGGCGAGGGCTGCTGCTGTTCCATCATCATTATATATATCCATCATTATATTTTGTGGCATTCTAATTGGCGCACTCATTGTGGGGCGCACGCATCCCATAAGCAAAGCATCACAGAAGATAAGCATCATGTAAACGGCAGTTATCCATGGCAGTTAATCAGGGCAGGAATCAGGTAACCCACACTTTGCTTTCCCTTTTCACCATGTACTTTATCCCTATCCTCCTGTGTTCCCTTGCCATCCACATTCACCACCCCATCCCCCCTCCATCACGACTCATATACATCAGCCCCTCTATACTTCCCTCTCCCATGTACAGCCCCATGCACTCCTCACCTTCTTGACAAAACCTCAGCCCATCTTGCCCAAATACATTTCAGAAAAAACCTACTTACAATTCCAACAACTACTTGCTCTTTATCTTCTTACTCCTACTAATTTCAGGGGACATCTCCCCAACCCTGGTCCACCATCCCCCCAACCTCAACCCCTAACCTACCTCATATCGAAACCATAATAATCTTATTAATATTACGTGTACTCCCTCATCACCTTCTTTTAATTGTGCACTCTGGAATCCACGGTCTGTATGTAACAAGTTTCCCTTTCTGCACAACTACCTTCTGAACAACTCTCTTAATCTGTTGGCCCTCACTGAAACTTGGATTCAGGATTCTGACACTGTCTCCCCTGCTGCCATTTCCTATGGTGGCTTACAGTTCTTCCATTCCCCGAGACCCACAAACAAACATGGTTGTGGAGTCGGCATACTCCTGTCCCCACAATGCACTTTCCAGGTCATCCCCCCAATTCCATCACTCTCATTCCCTTCTTTTGAGGTCCACACCATCAGGCTCTTCCGTCCCCTCTCCCTCAGAGTATCGGTCATATATCGCCCCCCCAGGCTCGCCCACCTGGTTCCTTGACCACTTCTCAGCCTGGCTGCCGCACTTCATGTCCTCAGAACTACCAACCCTTATCCTTGGAGACTTCAACATCCCCATTAACAGCCCTACTTCCACATCTGCATCTCAGCTTCTATCACTAACCACTTCTCTAGGCCTCTCACAGCTTTCAACCTCTGAGACACACAAGGGTGGTAACACCCTTGACCTGGTCTTTGTCTGCCACTGTTCAATCTCCCACCTAAATAAACCACCGCTTCCACTCTCTGACCACAACATTCTCTCCTTCATGCTCACAATTCCTCGACCACCCCAGCGCACTCCTACCTACCACCCATTCAGAAATCTACAAGCTATTAACCCTCAGACACTTTCAGACTCCCTACACTCATCACTGTCCCCAATCTCCTCTTTTTCCTGTCCTGATCTGGCTGTTTATCACTACAACGACACTCTTAGAAGCACCCTTGACCAAGTAGTACCTCTCACCCTCAGAACTTCCAAACACACAGTAAAACAGCCCTGGCTCACATCGCAAACTCAACTTCTCCAACGATGCTCTAGGAGTGCTGAACGCCTATGGAGAAAAACCCGCACACCAGAAGCACACCAGAAGACTTCATCCACTTTAAATTCATGTTAAGAACTTATAATGCTGCCCTTCACCTCGCCAAACAGCCTTACTTCACCACCCTGATCTCCTCACTAGCCAACAACCCCAAGAAACTTTTTGACACTTTTCACTCCCTTCTCAGGCCAAAAGCACAAGCCCCTGTCACAGACATTTGTGTTGATGACCTGGCCTCCCACTTTATAGAAAAAATAGATATACGTCAGGAAATCTGCTCTCAACTACCAAGTGCTGTGACTCCTATCCCTCCCTGCATTTCCCCTGGCTCAATTTCCACATTTGATCCCATCACAATAGAAGAAGTCTCCAGACTCCTCTCTTCCTCTCGTCCGACTACATGCACTACCGACTCCATCCCCTCACATCTCCTCCAGTCTCTCTCACCAGTTGTCACAACTCACCTAACTACAATCTTTAATCTTGGATCGAACAACACGGCACTCACCAACTCCAGAAACCATGTGGCAACCAGTTCTCAGGTACGGAGACACTGTTGGTAATTAATATATCTTCCAAGAACCTGGATGCTAATCAGTTGTCTCTTCTTCAGCGTTTTGCCCATCATACAGGTTTAATACCTTTCAGTTGAGCATGGACCTGCAAAGGTTCTATCGTAACCTGCATTTACAGGCGCATTTCTCAAAAAAAGCCCCTCTCTTACACCATCAGCCAGTACTTCCCCAGCTTTACTTGAGCTCCATAACCTGGACCTTAGGGCCAAGAGCTCGTTTATGCCCCCGAAGGATAACCCTCACATTGAAACCTTTGTGGCTCTAGTTGATAGGGACATCCATCAGCTTATCCATAATTTCAATTTGGGTAAACTACACTATCATGTGTTATGATTTCGTAGCTGAGGAGAGCAGGCAAAAAAGGCAATACACCAGAGAGGTTGGAATCTATTGGATTGCAGTACCCTGACTAACCACCACAACTAAAGGCAGCCGTGGAGCGTACCTACGTTGGTCCTAGACGCCTCGTCACAGCCTGAGAAGCTAACTACACCTAAAGATAGAAAGAGGAAAACTATCTGCCCCGGAGCAGATCCCCAAAGAACATAGTGTTATGGAAATTTAATTAGGATAAATTTATCCTTCCGTGTTTGCTGCTTGCCGTTCCCAAATCTCTATTAAATGTCTTTTTGAGCGCTCAGAACGAAATGAAACTGTCCACAACGGAAGTGTCACTATAGCAGTTCGTCAAGACTACTAATTTATTATTCGTTCAAGGTTTTATACGTTTACAAAAAGGGCTGGTTAGTCAATTAACATATAATTAAAAGCTGCTAGACTATTGGCTGTTCTAGTGTAAGTATGATAATTATGATAATCATGATAAAAGAGCTGAAGTTGCAGATTTATTGTTTTATATTCTTTTGCCCTAGTTTTCTTGCATGACTATAAAGTAAACAATAGATATCTACTAAAACTCTATGTACTTGTTCCTTATGAAGGCCAGATTCGTTTAAGACGACTGATTATAGCTGGCATAGATATGCTGGGTACAGGATTTTTAGCAAGTGAGATCTAGCTAACTGTGAACAAATATATATGAATATACTTTGAATATATGGAATACATATATATTTCCATGACAGTCCCCCTTAGATACCACTTGCCCTAAAAACCTGCTCCTGGCCCAAAGCGCTGCAACTCTTTTGTGCTGCCGGCGAGTTGAGACATCCCTAATACATGCCTCCCCCACCGAATACAGACTTTTCGCAAATGGGCGGTCAGGAGGACTGTCCTTGTCGGGGGTTTATGTGTTTGCAATCATAGTCTCTTTATTTAACTGCATGTTCAGAAAAAAAAGTGTGTATTCTTCATCAGGTAGGTCATCTGTCTGGTCAGTCAGAGCATCCACGACATCCTTCATGGCTTAGGTGTCTCTCCTGGTACGGGAGCTTCCTTGCAATGCGATACGTGGATCCAAACAGGCTTTCCCTCTAGTTACACAGAGGTTGGTGTCATCTGGGGCTCTTGGACAGGACCATCAAATCTGGCAGTGAAGAGAAAAACTCGAGAATGGACATTAGTTTTTGACCAATTCAATTACATAAGCAAACAAGATATCATTTTTTCATATTCTGCTGCTGAGGGAAGAATGCACCTAACTTGGGACTAGACCCAAACAAAATTTCATATGGTGACAGCTTTTCTGGGTCTCTGGGAGTGTGCCTTACGCTAAACAGTGCAATAGGGAGTGTGTCATGCCATGGCTCTTGGGCAATTTTCAGCATTCTATTCTTAAGTGTTTCGTTCAGTTTTTTCTACCTTCCTGCTGCTCTGGGGGTGGTAAGGAGTGTGTAGGCCTAGGTCTGACCCTACTGCTAATCGGGTCTCGTGTGTCAGATTTGCTGTGAATGCGGGTCCCTGATCACTTTCTATCATTTCTGGAACCCCGTATCTGCACACTATTTTCCGAAAGTAGCTTCGTTGCAGTAGTTTTTGCTGACTTGGAAGGCTTCTGTTCATCTTGAAAATACTTCTTTGACCACAATGGCGTATTTGAATCCTTCACTTGGCGATATCTGGATGTGGTCTATCTGGATCCTTTGAAGCTGGTAGAGTGGTCTTTCCAGATGAGGTGAGGGGGACTGTCTTCCATACGTCCAGGCTTGCATTTGCCGCAGGTCAGACAGCTGCTGGTGAATTTGGCTGTTAGGGTGGAGATCCCTGAAGCGAACCAGTAAGCACCAATCAGATCATTCATCTGTGTCTTTGATATGTGGGTGTGGGTCCATGTGCCCATTGGACCACCATAGGGTGCATACTTTGTGGTAGGCAGAGTTTGAAGTCCATTATTGATAGCCTTCCTTCTTCACGTGTTGCTTTTTTTCGCATTCAGCTCTTCTTCTCCTTTTGGAGCTTGGTCTTGCAACTTCTTGAGCAGATCCCAGGACGTCTTTTTGTCAGGTTTCTTGTCTTCAGTCGTCATGTAGTAGCCGTCCGGCTCTACGACCTCTCCCACTTCTCCATGCTGTCTTCCTTTGGCCGCTTCTTTGGCTGCCATGTCCGCCATGTTATTGCCTCACGCCTCTTCTGTTCTCAGTTTTCCATGCACTTTGATTTTTCAAATTGCCACCATTTTGGAAGTTGGAGTACACCCAGCAGGTCCCTGAAGGCTCCATGATGTTTCACGGTTGTCCCGTTTGCTGTGATGAAGTCCCTTGTAGCCCAGATGGGCCCAAAGTCGTGTGCTATGCCATGCGAGTACCTGTAGTCGGTGTAGATGTTTGCAGTCTTGCCTTCTGCCATCTGGCAGGCCTTCGTCAGCGCTATCAGTTCTGCTTCCTGGGCTGACAGGCTAGGTGACAGACTTCTGGACCACAGGATTTCTTGATTGCTGGTCACTGCACTTCCTGTGTTGAAACTTCTTCATCATCTGCAAATCTGGAGCCATACAAGTAGAGGATAAATTCTGTAAATTTTTGTTCTGAAAAGTCCATATTGTATCCCCCCTTGGGAGTGGGAGTAGAGTGGCCGGGCTGAGGACTGTAGGTCTGGAGATGGTGACATTATGAGACAAAGGCGATAGAGGCGCCACAAAGATGCCTGGCGGTGGGGAGATTATTGTTGGTTGAGCTTGATTGAAGATTGCCAAGATGTCATGTGGAGTGAGAGTTTCCAGTGGCTGTCCAAGAGTGATGTCAGCAACCTTGTCCAGGAGGGTGTGTGCTGCAGATACTGCCATCAGGCAGGAGGGTGCTCCTCTTGCAACTGGATCCAAGCGGGCTGAGAGGCAGCCTAAAAGTCTCTGTTTTCCCCCGTGAATCCATATCAGGACTCCAGTAGCATAACCTTCTTTCTTCCATCAGGTAGACGGAAAGACTTCTCGTAGTCAGGTAGGCCTGGTATTGGCGCTGAGACTGTGGAGTTCTTCCAATCTCCTGAATGGTTGAAGGCTGCGTCTGATAGAAGGAGCGGGGTTGCGTTGATGTAAGCGCACAGAGGCTACATTAGGACTGAGGCATCAGGGATCCAGGTTCTGCAATATGACACTAGACCAGGGAAGGCCTGCAGCATTCTTGGAGTTGTTGGGGGAGCCATCTTCTCCACAGTGGTCTTCCAGTCTTTTGACATATGTTTCGTCTGGTGGGCAATACAGTGTCCCAGGGATGTAACTTGCTTCTGACATCACTGGACTTTGTTCTTCCAGACCTTGCGTTGCTGTTCTTCCAGGTAGAGTAGGAGAGACAAGGAATGGACTGTGCAGATATCGATGTCAACCACACAAAAGAGAAGGTCATCCACGTGTTGTAGAAGAGTGACTCTTGCATATTCTGCAATCCAGTTGACGAGGATGGAGGACATTGTCTTGGTGAAACTTGAAGGGCTTGTTCTGAGCACCTTGAGGCAACACTGTCCATATGCACTGCACTGGTGTGTGAAGGCAGGCCTCCAGGTGGAGGGGAAATACTGAAGAAGGCACTGGCCAGGTTGATAACCCTGAATACCGTTGCGGTGACTGGGACTCTTGAGAGCAGAGTGTGATGGTTCAGCACTGTTGGGGTTTCAAATACCGTAGCCTCTTTCGCGGCCTCCAGGCCTTGCACCATTCTGAACTTAGTGGGGTTTACAGTCTTTTTCTTCACTGTGGAAAGCTGGGATTGATTCCGATGGGCGAGGCAGCCCAGTTTGGCCTTGTCCTTCAGTATGCGGCAGGGGACTCCCATCCACATCATGAGAGATGACGACCAGCTGGCTTTCTTGTTCTCCACCAAGACAGTCACTGTGTTAGCACCTGCTCTGGTCACAGGGGGTCTTCTTGTTGGGACATCTTAACTGGCTGCTTTTTCTCAGCAAGGGCCATCAGTTGTTTCTTTTCTCCAGCTCGGTCTCAGGTCAGTATTTGTGTACAAGTTTGAAAAGCTGAGTGGCATTTTGCCAGTCTAGGGCTTGGGTGAACTGGTTGATTGCAGGGGGCACCTCCTGGTGCTTGCAAAAGATGAACCTCTGGCGTTGGAGCTGGATGAGGTGTTGCCATTCCATGAAGCGAGTAGGGTCCTTCTTGAGTTGAATATCCTGGCCAATGTCAAAGTTCTCAGGCCGTCTTCTTAGGCGAGTTCACTTAGACCTTCAGTTGGTCAGAGACATCTTGACTCTGGGTGATGGAGTGGCTTTTCTGGTACTATGTCCAGCACCTCCTGTGATAGGTCTGCAGTGTGGTTGTTTGAGGTTCCTGTTTCTTCTTGGGTCAGGGGTGAAGAAAGTGTCATGGTCCCATCTTCCTGGAACACTCTGGTCGCTTTCAGCTTCTGCAGTAGGTCCACTCCCAATAGGTTGAGGGTGCAGGTTTTTTGACACAACAAACTGGGACATGATGGAGTGTTCTGGCTGAGTCCACACGCTCAGGGGCTTCATAATCTGGAAATGTCTGACTTGACCATCAATTCCCATGCAGGACGCAGAAGATTCTGATAGATAGGTGAGGTTGCGGAGTTCCATAAGAAAAGATATGACTACGCCATCCACTCTCAGGATATTGGTCCCACTGGTGGGCTTCCCTGTGGACTTGGTGTGCTCCTGTCCTATGGACGGGGTTCTTCACTGCTTTCGGTGTTTCTTCTTCTTCTTTGCGAAGTCGGTGTTCTGCACCGGTTCCGGAAATGACCAAACTCGCCACAGTTGTAACACTGGACATCCCTTCTGTCCCGGCGGTACTCAATCCTTTTTGCTACTGCGAGCAGGGTTTCCATTGCTATTGACATGTACTCAGGCCTGGCTACTACCAGTGGTTTCCTGATTGGTTCTCTCAGTCCATGCACAAAAGCCTGTGCCAACATCCGTCTGTGTGTCTGATCATGGGTAATGAGGCCCAAATCTTGAAACACTTGCATTACTCTGTCATGGAACTTCTCCACAGACTCTGTCTTGTCTTGACTCATGTCATGTAGGCTGAGAGTTTGTCCTGTCAGTCTGCTTTTGGCCCTTTCTCTGAGCTGCTCAATTAGCTTTGGTCCTGTCTCACAGGCATACGCATCTAACTCTGCTGGAAGCTTGAAGTGTTCTCTCATAATTGACCAGAATGCATCACCTGCTTTTATTTCCATTTCGGTCCAGAGATCAATCCAGGCTGCTGCATACGTTTGCTGGATCTGCTGCATTTTTTGGCAAAATGGCATGGGGTGTATCCCTGGTCTGGCAGCATACTGATCACCTGGCTTGGGATGAAGGGCTCATAGGATGGTGCCTCTACCTGTCCCTGCTCTCTTGGTGTTTGTGGGTTTTCTTCCCTAGTATTGGGCAGCATGTGTGACGTTGCATCTTCATCTTCATCAGATAAGAAGTGACATGATGTGCTTGGTGCATACACTGGGTGAGATTTGGGCTTAAAAGTTGTCTTGCTGCATGGGGATTTCCCACTTCCTTGCTGAGGCTGCGGTGGATCAGTGTCATGGTTCCATGCTGGCAGCCCAGCTCGGCACTGAGGTTCCTCATTTGTCTCTGTAGCTATACCACCCCCCTGTGATGCCCTAGCTGTGGGCTCTACTAGTTGTTGTGTCTGGGGGCTACATGCAGCGTCTTGTGTAGGGAGATTTGCACTTTCTTCTCCTGATATAATGACTGGCAATGTTTGTACTGTGCTTGGGATAGACAGGGTGCCCTGTGCTGGAGGCACTGAATACAGGGACACCACATTGCTTTGATTGGGCGTTGACCCAGTTGATAACGAAGTAGAAAAAAGAGGAAGAGAAGGGAGGTGTGAGGGAATAGCAAGAGAAAGAGGAGGGGAGAGAGATGGAGGGGAGGGTGAAGAAGAGGTGGAATGTGCCTGAGAGGAGGAAGGAGGAGGAGAGCAAGCATGAGCAGGTGGGTGTGGTGTGGGAGGAGAAAGGGAGGAAAAGGAAAGAGGGGAGGGAGAGAAGAGTGAAAGGGGGAAAAGAGAGAAAGATGGAGGAGAGAGAGAGGAGAAAAATGGAGGGGGAGAAGTAGAAGATGAAGAAGATTTGAGAGTTGGAGAGGAAGAGATAGAAGAAGAAGAAGATGAAGAAAATGGATGTGTCAGAGATGTGAGGGAGGGGAAAGAAGGAATGAGAGGGATGGCAGCGAGGAAAGAGGAGAAAAGTCTGAAGAAGAAGGAGAAAGGGACTGAAGAAGAAAAAAGGAGAGGGTGTCCCCCCTGTGACTCTTGAGAGGGGATGGTTGAAACAAAAATGCCTTCTCCCTGTGGAGAGAGGCGGGGAGCATTTTTCCCTGTACAAGGCTCCTTACTCAATGAGAGCAGCCTACACCTGTCCCGTGTCTCCACATGATGGACATGTGATGTGTGTGACTCTGAATTCTGCTCTTGTGACATGTCAGTGATCTTTTTCTCACAGACGATTTAACACCTTTTCAAACTTATTCACATAAAAAATCACTTCCTGGTCCGTTCAAATTAACTTGCTGTACCTTCTACACGATGCACCACTGCTCTTTTATAGCAGATGGTAATCTATTAACAAACTTTCCTCTGCCTTTCAAATAACAAAAACAAGAAAAAAAAAACATTTCATTATGCAGCGTAAAGGCTGCCTGTCTATTTGCTTCTCACGTACTCTGACCTTCTATTCACATGCCTAGCCCTTTGAAGCCCCCAAACATGTAATGGCGGTTAGACAAGAGGAAACACAGACAAAGACAGAAAATAGTATGAGCAAACGTTGGGGCCCAATCTTCCTAGAAAGAAAAGGATAGGAAGGACACTTACTGCAATCCAAAAAACCCTAAAAAAATACCAACACACTAATTACAAAAACACCTGAGATCACACGACCTCTACCACCTAAATTAGTTCTCTGGTGTAACAAAACTAAACAGCAGCCACTGAAAAAACTGGAAAAGGCAAATGAACAAATAACAGTGGCTGAACTAAACTGAGAGGAGCACAAGCCGCCGGAGGGGACCCGGCAGACCCCCACAGAAGTGCAGGACAAAATGCAAAAAGCAAGCACAAAAAACTAAAAGAAGAAAATGTCTTATCTGTTAGCAGAAGATGCAGGCACGAAACAGCAAGCTTCAAAGTGAACCAGGAATCAAAGATGAGACCATTGATCACCGGCAACCCTGATGGGAGGGAACCTCCCTTATATAAGACCAGTCAGTAACACCTGATCGCCAATCTTCACAATCTTCATGTAAGGTTCTTTGTCTCTGTTGACATGTTCCTTGAAACTCAGTTTTCCGTCGACCATTTTGCTTTCTGTCTTTCTGCAGCTCTTGCCCTCAGTTAATATGGAGTTTCCAGTTTTCATGTTCCCGCCCTGATTCTTCCCTCTTGCTTCTTAAGCAGCCTCAGCTGAACAATCAGTGCTCCTGAATCAAGCCTCAGTCAGTCTGTGACCTGACTCCTGGAAGCCTTGGACTTGTACTCCAGCTATTCCCTACTGAGGAACCTTGGAACACTTTTGGACTCTGGAAACCTGCTGTTTGGTGAATCCATGTTTGCAGAGGAATTACGGTACAGAGAAGAGATCCTGAACCTGCTTTGGAGATTTATTGTAGTGCTTGAAGTTACTCTGGCCTGCTGTGTCTCCTGTCGCTGTTCCTGCAAACTGTGTGAACTTTTCAGCATGCTTGTATGAAGTAATACAAGTCATTTCATTTCAACCTATGTCTCCTGTGTTTTCCTCGCACCCAAGCACAAGACGCTATAGGAACTGTACACTATACATGACAAGATTCAGGAGCCAATGTTTAGTGTCTGCTAGGTCTGGGAAAGCCGTGTCTGCTGTGACTGTGGATATCAGATGTCCGTTTAATACCTTATGTGATGACAGTGGTTGTGACTTCTCACAACCATTCCAGGTGAGCGCATTCCCTTAAAATTTTACTCTGGAGTGTTACCACAGGTAAACACTATTGGTTTTTTTTTTCCTTTCCTCTTCTCCTTCCAGCACCTCTGCCTTAAAAGATCTGGAAGATGGAGGCCCGCATAAAGGAACTTTGCGGAGTGACTGATACAATCCTTTCAGATGTACAGACTTTAAAAACCCGTTTTGCAAGCCTACAGGACCTCACTAATCATAATTTGCAAGTGTTTGGACAGACTACCCAGGAATTGCGAGCCAGGATTGAGGCTCTAGAGGAACGAGCCCAGGCTCCTGCCATAACCCCAAGTTCTGGGATCCCCAAATTACCTCCTTTTCGTTTTGGCGGTGAACGTGAGAAATTCAGGGGATTTATTAATCAATGCAATTTATTTTTCTCTGCACATGCTTCACAATTTCCCACTGAACGATCCAAAGTGCTTACTATAATCATGTTGCTTACCAATAAGGCTTTGATGTGGGCAAACCCTCTGATTGAGACTGAGGATGATTGTTTGAATCACCTTGATGCTTTTATTTCAGCCATGGGCAGGTGTTTGATGACCCCAATCGAGGTGCAACAGCTGAAGCAGCCATGTTAACTTTGCGCCAAGGTAAGCGTTCAGTAGCCGAATATGCCCTGGATTTCAGGAGATGGGCTCTTGATACCACTTGGGACACTTCCGCTAAAAAATCTATTTTTCGGAAAGGGTTGTCTCCACTGATTAAGGATGATATTGCTCGTGCCGACCCTCCCACTGCGTTAGGTGACTTTATTAACTATTGTATCCGTATTGATGCTCGTCTGACTGAACGCAGACAAGAGAGATGGTTCGAAAATAATCGCACTAACCTTTTCCTACCTCCCTCCTCAGCTAAGGAACCTTTGAGTAGGATCACAAGGGAACCAGAACCTGAACCCATGCAGGTGGACTCTTTACAAAGACGGGTTAGTGATGCACGCAAAGAACATCGTATAAAGGAAAATCTATGTTTCTACTGTGGTAAGTCAGGGCACTTCATTATAAACTGCCCCAGCCGTTCTCGTAAGACTACTGCAGCAGTCATTCACTGTGAGTGTTGCGAGAGGAGCTCTGTCATGTCCGAGCCTCAGATTCCAGAGAGATCTGCTGCAAGAGATCTTGATTTTTTGGACTTAAACTCTGTTAGTTCTGGGGACAATGACGGTATAAACGCTGCAATTTTTCAAGTTTCCTCAGCGGTGTCCCAGCTGAGTTGTAAAAGAAACAATTCTCATTGCTTCCTCTCCATCAAACTCTGGGTTGACTCAGTCTGGGTGTCTAGCTCTGCTATGATCGACTCAGGAGCAAGTGGAAATTTTATGGATATCTCCTTTGCTCTGAAACAGGGGATACGTTCAGTGAAGAAGGCTACTCCAGTACAGATGGAGACTGTGGATGGCTCTCTACTGACTTCTGGACCAGTGGATTAAGAAACAGAGCCTTTGAGGGTCCTTATGGGTAAAGATCATCAAGAGAAAATGTCTTTTTTGCTTATCTCTTCTCCCCACTTTCCCATCATTCTAGGGCTACCATGGCTGCAGGCGCAGAATCCTACGATTAACTGGGAGACCAAGGAATTACACTTTCCGGAGAAACAGATGAGTCAAGGAGTTTCAGCTTGCTCTGTTCCTAAAGGAACCATGTCAGTCCCTGAACTACCAGCTGTATACCAGGACTATGACGATTATGTGACAAGAAGAACGCTGATCAGCTTCCTCCTCACCGTCCATATGATTGTCCAATTGAATTATTGCCTGGAGCCGAGATACCTTTTGGTAAGATCTACCCCCTAGCGGGGCCCGAGCTAAAAGCTTTGAAGGATTATATAGACGAAAATTTAGCCAAGGGCTTCATACGCCCCTCTTCATCTCCCGCAGGTGCACCCATCTTCTTTGTGAAGAAGAAAGATGGATCTCTGAGACCCTGCATAGACTATAGGGAACTCAATAAGGTTACTATTAGAAACCGTTATCCATTGCCTTTAATCCCTGAGTTGTTGGAGAGAGTGCGGCATGCCAAAATTTTCTCTAAACTGGATCTCCGTGGGGCCTATAACTTGGTCCGTATCAGACCTGGGGATGAATGGAAGACTGCTTTCAGGTCACGCTATGGACACTTTGAATATCTAGTTATGCCTTTTGGTCTGAGTACCGCCCCAGCCACTTTCCAACACTTCGTGAATGATATCTTCAGGGATCTCCTAGATACATTTGTGGTGATTTATCTGGATGATATTCTAATTTTTTCTAACTCCACAGAGGAACATCATGGACATGTGAGAATGGTCTTAGAACGCCTAAGACAAAACCATCTCTACATCAAACTTGAAAAATGTGAATTCCATAGGACCGAAATTCAATTTCTGGGGTATGTACTATCTACGCAAGGGATTAGTATGGATGGAAGCAAGACCCAAGCCATCAAGGATTGGCCAATTCCTAGAAATGTGAAGGAGGTGCAGCGTTTCATCGGGTTTGCCAACTTCTATAGACGTTTCATTAAGAATTTTTCTGAGGTAGTGTCACCTATCACCCAACTTACCCGGAAACAGTCTAGGTTCTCCTGGACCCCGCAAGCTCAGGAAGCATTTTCCTGTTTAAATGATAAATTTACCACCGCACC
>JARQOD010003198.1:0-67821 GCA_033576555.1 Oophaga sylvatica | reverse complement strand
CTGAACGTAATTATGACGTGGGTAATCGGGAGTTACTGGCCATGAAGTGGGCTTTTGAAGAGTGGAGACATTGGCTGGAGGGAGCCAAACATCAGGTGGTGGTCCTTACGGACCATAAGAATCTGGTTTATCTGGAATCTGCCAAGCGACTCAATCCTAGACAGGCCAGGTGGGCCTTGTTTTTCACACGTTTTAATTTTGTGGTTTCCTTTCTTCCTGGCACTAAGAATGTTAAGGCGGATGCCCTCTCGAGGAGTTTCCTTGCGGACTCTCCTGAGTTATCTGATCCTTCTGTTATTTTGAAAGAGGGTGTAGTTCTTTCCGCCATCTCACCCAATTTGAGACTTGCTCTGGAGGGGTGTCAGGAGGATGGGCCCGAGCGCTGCCCTGTTGGAAAATTGTTTGTCCCGGACCAGTGGAAAAAGAGTGTGATGTCTGAGATTCATTGTTCCGCGTTGGCTGGGCATCCCGGAATTTTTGGTACCAGAGACTTGGTTAGTCGGTCCTTTTGGTGGCCTACCTTGTCTCGTGATGTCAGGGAATTTGTGCAGTCCTGCGGGACTTGCTCTCGCTCCAAGCCTTGCTCTCGCTCTAGTGGTTTGTTGATGCCATTGCCTGTGCCCAAGAGCCCATGGACCCATATCTCTATGGATTTCATTTCCGTCCTCCCTGTTTCTCAGAGAATGACCGTCATCTGGGTGATTTGTGATAGGTTTTCCAAGATGATACATCTTGTGCCATTACCTAAGTTGCCTTCCTCCTCTGAATTGGTGCCTTTGTTCCTTCAGCACGTGGTTCGTTTACACGGCATTCCTGAGAACATTGTGTCTGACAGAGGAGTCCAGTTTGTTTCCAGATTTTGGAGGACCTTTTGTTCTAAACTTGGTGTTCAATTGTCTTTCTCCTCGGCGTTTCATCCTCAGACCAATGGTCAAACTGAGAGAACAAACCAGACATTGGAGACTTATCTAAGATGCTTTGTGTCTGCTGATCAGGATGACTGGGTCTCTTTTTTGCCTTTGGCTGAGTTTGCTCTTAATAATAGGGCTAGCTCTGCCACTTTGATGTCTCCATTTTTCTGTAATTCTGGGTTTCACCCTCGATTTTCTTCAGGACAGACGGAGGCTTCTGTCTGTCCAGGTGTTGACTCTGTTGTGGAGCGTATGCAACAGATTTGGGACCAGGTAGTGGAGAGGTTGTCCCTCTCTCAGGAGAGGGCCCAGCGGTTTGCTAACCGGCATAGGACTGATGGTCCTCGGTTTAAAGTGGGGGACTTGGTCTGGTTGTCCTCAAGAAATATTCCTATGAGAGTGGCATCTCCTAAATTTAAGCCTAGGTTCATTGGACCTTATAAGATCATGGAGATTCTTAATCCTGTTTCTTTTCGTTTGCTTCTTCCAGGGACATTTAAGATCCATAACGTGTTCCACAAGTCCTTGTTGAAGAGGTTTGTTGAGCAAGTGGTTCCTACTGCTTTGCCTCCTGACCCTGTTCTGGTTGAGGGCAATATGGAGTTTGTGGTTGAGAAAATATTGAATTCTCGTTTTTCTAGACGGAAACTCCAGTATTTGGTTAAGTGGAGAGGTTATGGTCAGGAAGACAATTCTTGGGTGTTTGCTTCGGACATCCATGCTAGGAGACTCATCCGTGCGTATCATAGAACTCATCCTGACTGACCTGGTTGCTCAAGTGAGGGTTCGGTGACCCCTCCTCAAGGGGGGGGTACTGTTGTGAATGAACTTGAAATGAGTTTTGAGCAGAGGCTCCCTCTGGTGGTTACAAGCGGTACTGGACTGTCCAGTGAAGATTGTGAGGAGTGGGAATCAGGTGTTACTGACTGGTCTTATATAAGGGAGTCGCCTTCCCATCAGGGTTGCCGGTGATCAATTGTTCTGGTCTCAATCCTTGAGTCCTGTTTCCTTTGTAGCCTGCTGTGTCGTGTCTGCATCTCCTGCTAACAGATAAGACATTTTCTTCTTTTTGTTTTTGTGCTTGATTTTTGCATTTTGTCCTGCACTTCTGTGGGGGCCTTCAGGTCCCCTCCGGGGGCTTTTGCCCTCTCAGTTTAGTTCAGCCACTGATGTTTGTACTTTTGCTTTTTCCAGTTTTTTCAGTGGCTGCTGTTTTGATTTTGTTACACCAGAGAACTAATTTAGGTGGTAGAGGTCGTGTGATCTCAGGTGATTTTGAAATTAGTAGAGTTGGTGCTTTTCAGGGTTTTTTGGGATTGCAGTAAGTGCCCTTCCTATCCTTTTCTATTTAGGTAGTTTGGGCCCCAACGTTTGCTCATACTATTTTCTGTCTGTGTCAGTATTTCATCTTGTCTAACCGCCATTACATGTTTGGGGGCTTTCTATGTTCTTTGGGGATCTGCTCCGGGGCAGATAGCTTTCCTCTTTCTATCTTTAGGTGTAGTTAGTTTCTCAGGCTGTGACGAGGCGTCTAGGACCAACGTAGGAACGCTCCACGGCTGCCTCTAGTTGTGGTGGTTAGTCAGGGTACTGCAATCTCATAGATTCCAACTTCTCTGGTGTATTGCCTTTTTTACCTGCACTCCTCAGCTACCGAAACATAACACCTACCTGTCCTGAGCCTATCCTCACCTGTCCTGAGCCCATCCTCACGTGTCCCGAGCCTGTCGTCACCTGTCCTGAGCCCGTCCTAATCTTTCCTCAGTCTGTCCTCACCCTGTTATTATCCGTCCTAAGGCTATCCTCACCTGTCCTGAGCCCATCCTCACCTGTCCCGAGCCCATCCCTACCTGTCCTGAGCCTATCCTCACCTGTCCTGAGCCCATCCTCACCTGTCCCGAGCCTATCCTCACCTGTCCTGAGCCCATCCTCACCTGTCCTGAGCCCATCTTCACCTGTCCTGAGCCCATCCTCACCTGTCCTGAGCCTGTCCTCACCTGCCCTGAGTCCATCCTCACCTGTCCTGAGCCCATCCCTACCTGTCCTGAGCCTATCCTCACCTGTCCTGAGTCTATCCTCACCTGTCCCGAGTCAATCCTCACCTGTCCCCAGCCCATCCCTACCTGTCCTGAGCCTATCGTCACCTGTCCTGAGCCCATCCTCACCTTTCCTGAGCCTATCCTCACCTGTCCTGAGCCCATCCTCACCTGTCCCGAGCCCATTCCTACCTGTCCTGAGCCCATCTTCACCTGTCCTGAGCCCATCCTCACCTGTCCTGAGCCTGTCCTCACCTGCCCTGAGTCCATCCTCACCTGTCCTGAGCCCATCCCTACCTGTCCTGAGCCTATCCTCACCTGTCCTGAGTCCATCCTCACCTGTCCCGAGTCAATCCTCACCTGTCCCCAGCCCATCCCTACCTGTCCTGAGCCTATCGTCACCTGTCCTGAGCCCATCCTCACCTGTCCTGAGCCCATCCTCACCTGTCCTGAGCCTATCCTCACCTGTCCTGAGCCCATCCTCACCTGTCCCGAGCCCATTCCTACCTGTCCTGAGCCCATCTTCACCTGTCCTGAGCCCATCCTCACCTGTCCTGAGTCCATCCTCACCTGTCCTGAGCCCTTCCCTACCTGTCCTGAGCCCATCCTCACCTGTCCTGAGCCCATCCTCACCTGTCCCGAGCCCAACCTTACCTGTCCTGAGCCCATCCTCACCTGTCCTGAGCCTGTCCTGAGCCTGTCCCCACCTGCCCTGAACATATCCTCACCTGTTTTCACCTGACTTGAGCCTGTCATCACCTATCCAGAGCCTGTTCTTACCTGTTCTGAGCCTTGAACCTCACTTGTTCCCACCACCGCAGCTGCCGCCCGATCCTTTGCTCGCTTCCCTGTGGTCGTCTTTGTCTTTAATGTGCCCTTCTTGTCTACATGGGGTCTAATCAGAACCAGAAGATCTGGGGCAAAGACTGAACAGAAGACTTAAGAGAAGTGAGTGGAAAATCTCTTCCCATCTTGAAAAATAATCCAGAAAAATGGCGGAAGACTGGGCGCAACTTTTGTGGATTCATGCAAATCGAATCCTGATAATTTGGGACTAATGGTGAATCTGATTTTTTCATGACATTCATAACAAATTGGATAAGTTACAAAGTATTTTTCTCATTTCTTCTAATGGTTCATTTGAAAATAAGACGTCAGTAATGACGTGAGGTTCACAGCGATCTCACGTGAGTCTTCTATGGGACTCTGCAGGAATCCTCTAGAAATCCCTCGGACTGACGGATATTAGAAATAAAATCATTTTATTCTACAGCAATGAGAGCAAATTCCAGAAATAAACCCCTGACACATTCAAAATCATGTTTCGTCTGCAACAGGAAAAGCAAAAAAAGGAACCTCATTTGGGAGGAGTTCCGTCCCCATCACATTTGCTCTGCATGTATCTTAAAGCTTTGCGACCAGATTATTCTTTTTTAACATGCACATTTATAATTTCAGCGCATAAATAATGTATAAACCGTTGAAGCAACAGTTCATGGCTCACCAGTGCAAGCAACATGATAAACACAGAAATGGACAGAACGCTTTGATTCGAGCTGCACGGTGCACGCTTCCCTCCCTTTGGTAAAATACCAACACATCAATATTCCTCTGCATCTATCCAGAAACCAATATGAGTTCCCCGAGAGAAAACACAAAGAAAATTCTCAGCCATGCCCCTCAGCAGCAATTTCTGCTCATCCGATCTGATGAAGAAAAATGTTAATCAGGCCGCAGGCTTGTTTGCTTAATTTTTATGTTAAACTGATAGATGGCCATCGACGACGCGCTGCTCACACCGTTATGCTGCTTACACCGACGCACTGCCGACGTGCTGCTCATACCGACACGCTGCCCACGCCGACGCGCTGCTCACACCGACGCACTGCCGATGCGCTGCTCACACTGATGTGCTGCTCACACCGACGCGCTGCCCACACCGACGCACTGCCGATGCGCTGCTCACACTGATGTGCTGCTCACACCGTTATGCTGCTTACACCGACGCACTGCCGACGTGCTGCTCATACCGACACGCTGCCCACACCGACGCGCTGCTCACACCGTTATAACTGCTTACACCGACGCACTGCCGACACGCTGCCCACGCCGACGCGCTGCTCACACGACCGAACGACGCTGCCCACCGAGCCTGACCGACGCTGCTCACACCGACGGCTGCTCACTACCGATGCGCTGCCCACACCGACCGCGCTGCTCACACGATACGCTGCCCACTGCCAACGCGCTTCACATCGATGCGCTGCCCTCCAACGCATTGCCCACCAGACGCGCTGCTCCACACACCGACGACTGCTCACACCGATCGCTGCCACACCGACGCGCTGCTCACGACCGCTGCCACACGCATCGCCTGCACATCCGACGCACTGCCACACGACGCTGCCCCATTACCGACACGCTGCCCCACGCCGACGCGCTGCTCACACCGACACGCTGCCACAGCCGACGCCTGCTCACACCGACGCTGCTGCCCACACCGACGCACTGCCGACGTGCTGCTCATACCGACACGCTGCCCACGCCGACGCGCTGCTTACACACGACACGCTGCCCATGCCGACGCACTGCTCACACCGACGCACTGCTCACACCCGACCGCTGCCACACACCGACGCACTGCCGACGTGCTGCTCATACCGACACGCTGCCCACGCCGACGCGCTGCTACACCGACACTGCCCACACCGACGCACTGCCGATGCGCTGCTACACGACTGCATGTGCTGCTCACACAACCGACGCGCTGCACACCGACGCACTGCCGACGTGCTGCTCATACCGACACGCTGCCCACGCCGACGCGCTGCTCACACCTGATGCGCTGCTCACATCGTTAACCGCTCACGCCGACGCGCTGCTCACACGATGGCTGCTCACACCGAGCTGCCACACCGACGCACTGCCGAGCGCTGCTCATACCGAACGCTGCCCACACCGACCGCTGCTCACACCGTAGCTGCTCACACCGAGCATGCCGACACGCTGCCCACGCCGACGCGCTCTCACACCGACACGCTGCCCACGCCGACGCGCTGCTCACACCGACGCGCTGCTCACACCGATGCGCTGCCCACACCGACGCGCTGCTGACACGATACGCTGCCCACACCAACGCGCTGTTCACATCGATGCGCTGCCCACACAGACGCATTGCCCTTACCAACGCGCTGCCCACACCGACGTACTGCTCACACCGATACGCTGCACACAGCGACGCGCTGCTCACACCGACGCTCTGCCCACACCGACGCACTGCCGACGTGCTGCTCATACCGACACGCTGCCCACGCCGACGCGCTGCTCACACTGACACCTGCCCATGCCGACGCACTGCTCACACCGATGCGCTGCCCACACCGACGCACTGCCGACGTGCTGCTCATACCGACACGCTGCCCACGCCGACGCGCTGCTTACACCGACACGCTGCCCATGCCGACGCACTGCTCACACCGACGCACTGCTCACACCGACGCGCTGGCCACACCGACGCACTGCCGACATGCTGCTCATACCGACACGCTGCCCACGCCGACGCGCTGCTCACACCGATGCGCTGCCCACACCGACGCACTGCCGATGCGCTGCTCACACTGATGTGCTGCTCACACCGTTATGCTGCTTACACCGACGCACTGCCGACGTGCTGCTCATACCGACACGCTGCCCACACCGACTCGCTGCTCACAACCGTTATGCTGCTTACACTGACGCACTGCCGACACGCTGCCCACGCCGACGCGCTGCTCACACCGACACGCTGCCCACGCCGACGCGCTGCTCACACCGACGCGCTGCTCACACCGATGCGCTGCTCACACCGATGCGCTGCCCACACCGACGCGCTGCCGACACGATACGCTGCCCACACCAACGCGCTGCTTACATTGATGCGCTGCCCACACCAACGCACTGCCCTTACCAACGCGCTGCCCACACCGACGTACTGCTCACACCGATACGCTGCACACACCGACGCGCTGCTCACACCGACGCGCTGCCCACACTGACGCACTGCCGACGTGCTGCTCATACCGACACGCTGCCCACGCCGACGCGCTGCTCACACCGACACGCTGCCCATGCCGACGCACTGCTCACACCGATGCGCTGCCCACACCGACGCACTGCCGACGCACTGCTCACACCGACGCACTGCCCACACCGACGCACTGTCGACGTGCTGCTCATACCGACACGCTGCCCACGCCGACGCGCTGCTCACACCGACACGCTGCCCATACCGACGCACTGCTCACACCGATGCACTGCTCACACTGACGCGCTGCCCACACCGACGCACTGCCGATGTGCTGCTCATACAGACGCGCTGCTCACACCGACACGCTGCCCATGCCGACGCACTGCTCACACCGACGCGCTGCTCACACTGATGTGCTGCTCACACCGTTATACTGCTCACACCGAAGCACTGCTGACGTGCTGCTCATACCGACACACGCTGCCCACGCCGACGCGCTGCTCACACCGATGCGCTGCTCACATCGTTATACTGCTCACACCGACGCGCTGCTCACACCGATGCGCTGCCCACACCGACCACTGCCGATGCGCTGCTCACACCGATGCGATGCCCACACCGACGCGCTGCTCACAACCGATGCACTGCCGACGTGCTGCTCATACCGACACGCTGCCCACGCCAACGCGCTGCTCACACCGACACGATGCCCATGCCGACGCACTGCTCACACCGATGCACTGCCGACGTGCTGCTCATACCGACACGCTGCCCACGCCGACGCGCTGCTCACACCGACACGATGCCCATACCGACGCACTGCTCACACCGATGCACTGCTCACACTGACGCGCTGCCCACACCGACGCACTGCCGATGTGCTGCTCATACAGACGCGCTGCTCACAACCGACACGCTGCCCATGCCGACGCACTGCTCACACCGACGCGCTGCTCACACTGATGTGCTGCTCACACCGTTATACTGCTCACACCGAAGCACTGCTGACGTGCTGCTCATACCGACACGCTGCCCACGCCGACGCGCTGCTCACACCGATGCGCTGCTCACATCGTTATACTGCTCACAACCGACGCGCTGCTCCACACCGATGCGCTGCCCACACCGACGCACTGCCGATGCGCTGCTCACAACCGATGCGATGCCCACACCGACGCGCTGCTCACACCGATGCACTGCCGACGTGCTGCTCATACCGACACGCTGCCCACGCCGACGCGCTGCTCACACCGATGCGCTGCTCACATCGTTATACTGCTCACACCGACGCGCTGCTCACACCGATGCGCTGCCCACACCGACGCACTGCCGATGCGCTGCTCACACCGATGCGATGCCCACACCGACGCGCTGCTCACACCGATGCACTGCCGACGTGCTGCTCATACCGACACGCTGCCCACGCCAACGCGCTGCTCACACCGACACGATGCCCATGCCGACGCACTGCTCACACCGATGCACTGCCGACGTGCTGCTCATACCGACACGCTGCCCACGCCGACGCGCTGCTCACACCGACACGATGCCCATGCCGACGCACTGCTCACCCCGAAGCACTGCCGACGTGCTGCTCATACCGACACTCTGCCCACTCCGACGCGCTGCTCACACACCGATGTGCTGCCCACACAACGCTCTGCTCACACCAATTCGCTGCCCACACCGACGCACTGCCGATGCGCTGCTCACACTGATGCGCTGCCCACACCGACGCGCTGCCCACACCGACGTACTGCTCACACCGATACGCTGCATACACCGACGCGCTGCTCACACCGACGTGCTGCTCACACTGATGTGCTGTTCACACCGTTATACTGCTCACACCGACGCGCTGTCCACACCGACGCACTGCCGACGTGCTGCTCATACCGACACGCTGCCCACGCCGACGTGCTGCTCACACCGACACGCTGTCCACGCTGACTCGCTGCTCACACCAATGCGCTGCCCACATCGACGCACTGCCGATGCGCTGCTCACACTGATGCACTGCCCACACCAATGCGCTGCCGACACCGATACGCTGCCCTTACCAACGCGCTGCAGACACACGACGCACTGCCCTTACCAACGTGCTGTCCACACCGACGTACTGCTCACACCGATACGCTGCACACACCGACGTGCTGCTCACACTGATGCGCTGCCCACACTGACGCACTGCCCTTACCAACGCGCTGCTCAAACCGACGTGCTGCTCACACTGATGCGCTGCTCACACCGACGCGCTTTCCACACCGACACACTGCCCACGCCGACGCGCTGCTCACACCGACACGCTGCCCATGCCAACGCACTGCTCACACCGATGCGCTGCCCACACTGACGCGCTGCCGACACCGATACGCTGCCCACACTGATGCACTGCCCTTACCAATGCGTTGCCCACACCGACGTACTGCTCACACTGATGCGCTGCTCACACCGTTATACTGCTCACACCGAAGCACTGCCGACGCGCTGCTCATACCGACATGCTGCCCACACCGACGTGCTGCCCACACCAACGCGCTGCCTACACCGATACGCTGCACACACCGACGTGCTGCTCACACTGATGCGCTGCTTACACTGTTATATTGCTCACACCGAAGCACTGCCAACGCGCTGCTCATACCGACATGCTGCCCACACCGACGCTCTGCCCTTACCAACGTGCTGCCCACACCGATACGCTGCACACACCGATGTGCTGCTCACACTGATGCACTGCTCACACTGTTATACTGCTCACACCGACACGCTGCCCACACCGACGCGCTGCTCATACCAACACGCTGGTCATGCCGACGCACTGCCCATGCTGACACGCTGCTCGCACCAATGCGCTGCTCATACCAACGCACTGCTCACCCGACACGCTGCCTGTTGTGAATGGGCTTGAGATGAGTTCTGAGCAGAGGCTCCCTCTGGTGGTTACAAGCGGTACTGGTCTGTTCAGTGAAGATTGTGAGGACTGGGAATCAGGTGTTACTGACTGGTCTTATATAAGGGAGTCACCTTCCCATCAGGGTTGCCGGTGATCAATTGTTCGGGTCTCAATCCTTGATTCCTGTTTCCCTTGTAGCCTGCTGTGTCGTGTCTGCATCTCCTGCTAACAGATAAGACATTTTCTTCTTTTTGTTTCTGTGCTTAATTTTTGCATTTTGTCCTGCACTTCTGTGGGGGCCTTCTGGGTCCCCTCCGGGGGCTTTTGCCCTCTCAGTTTAGTTCAGCCACTGATGTTTGTACTTTTGCTTTTTCCAGTTTTTTCAGTGGCTGCTGTTTTGATTTTGTTACACCAGAGAACTAATTTAGGTGGTAGAGGTCGTGTGATCTCAGGTGTTTTTGAAATTAGTAGAGTTGGTGCTTTTCAGGGTTTTTTGAGATTGCAGTAAGTGCCCTTCCTATCCTTTTCTATTTAGGTAGTTTGGGCCCCAACGTTTGCTCATACTATTTTCTGTCTGTGTCAGTATTTCGTCTTGTCTAACCGCCATTACATGTTTGGGGGCTTGCTATTATCTTTGGGGTTCTGCTCCGGGGCAGATAGCTTTCCTATTTCTATCTTTAGGTGTAGTTAGTTTCTCAGGCTGTGACGAGGCGTCTAGGACCAACGTAGGAACGCTCCACGGCTGCCCCTAGTTGTGGTGGTTAGTCAGGGTAAACATTTTTAGCTAAAGCAAATCATGAAAAACAATCATACCCAGTCTGATCAAATGACCAAATGCACTAGCAGGATGCAGCAGGCTCCCATGGATAAAGGCTGGAGAAGCCATCATAGGCGTTTAAAATAGGCTGTTATCCAGACACTGTGCATGACATTCATGTTTTAAGCAACTTGTATCTGTGTGTTTTTTCTCCCACTAAGCAGTTAACACCTTCATCATCACTGTTTTTGTGATAGGGTGGCTGCCTTTATCAGTGGTTAAACACCTGTTGCTTCTCCAGCCTTTATCCATGGGAGCCTGCTGCATCCTGCTAGTGCATTTGGTCATTTGATCAGACTGGGTATGATTGTTTTTCATGATTTGCTTTTGCTAAAAATGTTTTTTTTTGGATTTATGTCTAGTTAGTTACTCGCAATAAAATGAGGACCCTTGACGTTGGGTTGCGAGCTTATCTGCTTTGGCCAAAATAGTAACTAATACCTCATCTGATGCATTTATCATATGCATCATTTTTTGCACTTTTTATCATATTTTGCAGGGTGCACCCGAGCTCTTTTTGATGGCTTGGTTTTTTGTGTTGTGCACATTCAGTGCTGACCAGCCCGCCTTCCATCATAGGCGTTTAAAATAGGCTGTTATCCAGACACTGTGCATGACATTCATGTTTTAAGCAACTTGTATCTGTGTGTTTTTTCTCCCACTAAGCAGTTAACACCTTCATCATCACTGTTTTTGTGATAGGGTGGCTGCCTTTATCAGTGGTTAAACACCTGTTGCTTCTCCAGCCTTTATCCATGGGAGCCTGCTGCATCCTGCTAGTGCATTTGGTCATTTGATCAGACTGGGTATGATTGTTTTTCATGATTTGCTTTTGCTAAAAATGTTTTTTTTTGGATTTATGTCTAGTTAGTTACTCGCAATAAAATGAGGACCCTTGACGTTGGGTTGCGAGCTTATCTGCTTTGGCCAAAATAGTAACTAATACCTCATCTGATGCATTTATCATATGCATCATTTTTTGCACTTTTTATCATATTTTGCAGGGTGCACCCAGGCTCTTTTTGATGGCTTGGTTTTTTGTGTTGTGCACATTCAGTGCTGACCAGCCCGCCTTCCATCATAGGCGTTTAAAATAGGCTGTTATCCAGACATGTGCATGACATTCATGTTTTAAGCAACTTGTATCTGTGTGTTTTTTCTCCCACTAAGCAGTTAACACCTTCATCATCACTGTTTTTGTGATAGGGTGGCTGCCTTTATCAGTGGTTAAACACCTGTTGCTTCTCCAGCCTTTATCCATGGGAGCCTGCTGCATCCTGCTAGTGCATTTGGTCATTTGATCAGACTGGGTATGATTGTTTTTCATGATTTGCTTTTGCTAAAAATGTTTTTTTTTGGATTTATGTCTAGTTAGTTACTCGCAATAAAATGAGGACCCTTGACGTTGGGTTGCGAGCTTATCTGCTTTGGCCAAAATAGTAACTAATACCTCATCTGATGCATTTATCATATGCATCATTTTTTGCACTTTTTATCATATTTTGCAGGGTGCACCCGGGCTCTTTTTGATGGCTTGGTTTTTTGTGTTGTGCACATTCAGTGCTGACCAGCCCGCCTTCCATCATAGCGTTTAAAATAGGCTGTTATCCAGACACTGTGCATGACACTCATGTTTTAAGCAACTTGTATCTGTGTGTTTTTTCTCCCACTAAGCAGTTAACACCTTCATCATCACTGTTTTTGTGATAGGGTGGCTGCCTTTATCAGTGGTTAAACACCTGTTGCTTCTCCAGCCTTTATCCATGGGAGCCTGCTGCATCCTGCTAGTGCATTTGGTCATTTGATCAGACTGGGTATGATTGTGGTTAGTCAGGGTACTGCAATCTCATAGATTCCAACTGCTCTGGTGTATTGACCTTTTGCCTGCACTCCTCAGCTACCGAATCATAACAGTATCACCGGCCTAAATTTAAAATTGTATGGTACTCACAGAAGGGAAAAATATTGTGAAAGAAAAAACGGTTGTCAGAGTTGTCAGAGATATTTTTCTGTTTGTTGCATTTTTTTTTTTTTTCCCTCTGTATCTCTGGGTGCTGGGGAGGATTTTTTCTCTCAATGGAGTTTGCACAGTTGTCTGGCCGTGTGGATCAGCTTGCCACTGAGGTTCGAGTATTGCTACTATCTTGCTAGGTTGCCTGTTGTGGAACCTAGGATTCCCATGCCAGATTTGTTTTTAGGGGATCGAGCTAAGTTTCAGAATTTCAAAAATAATTGTAAATTGTTTTTTGCCTTAAAATCTAAGTCCTCAGGAAACGCAGCGCAGCAGGTTCAAATTGTCATCTCTCTCCTGCGCGGCGATCCTCAGGATTGGGCTTTTTTCCCTGACACCTGGGGATCCTGTTTTGAGTGATGTTGATGCATTTTTTCAGGCTTTGGGGTTATTGTACGATGAGCCTAATGTCACTGATCAAGCTGAAAAAGCCTTGTTGGCATTAAATCAGGGGCTTGATGACGCTGAGTTATACTGTCAGAGATTCCGTAGGTGGGCAGTCCTGACCAAGTGGAATGACGACGCTTTGGCGGCCCTTTTTCGGAAGGGTCTGTCAGATAATGTAAAGGATGTTATGGTGGGATTCCCTGTCCCCTCTGGTCTCAATGATTCTATGTCATTAGCGATTCAAATTGACAGACGTTTGCGTGAGCGGAGAAGTATGCGTGGAATAGTGTTGCCTTGTGAACCTGCTTCTGAATCCATGCAGTGTGATAGAGTGGTGTCTGGGGCACAGCGTCATGAGTTTCGAAAGCGCAATGGGTTATGTTTCTACTGTGGTGATGCCTCTCATGCTATTTCAGTCTGCCCTAAGCGGGGAAGACGTTTTGCACGCTCAGTTGTCTTGGGCAGTGTTCAGACTAAGTTTTTACTAACTGTCACTCTGATATGCTCTCTGTCCTCATTTTCTGCTCAGGCTTTCGTTGATTCTGGAGCAGCTATTAACCTGATGGATTATGATTTTGCTAAACGTTGTGGGTTTCCCTTGATACCCCTACAGAAGTCTATTCCCCTTCTGGGGATCGATTCTACCCCTTTGGCTGAGAATAAACCTCAGTTCTCTACTCAGGTGATAATGAGGGTTGAACCTGATCATCAAGAGTGCTGCAAATTTTTGGTTCTGTATAATCTGCATGATATTATCGTACTGGGTTTCCCTTGGTTACAGTCTCTAATCCTGTTTTGGATTGGAAATCTGTGTCTGTAACCAGTTGGGGCTGCCAATGTGTTAATACCAACACTCCTGTTTTTTCTGCCTCCCCCCAGGCTCAGGATGTTCCTGACTTTTTGATTGATTTTTCTGATGTGTTTAGCGAAAGTAAATCTGCATCCTTGCCTCCCCATAGGAGCTATGACTGCGCTATTGAATTAGTGCCTGGTAGTAAATTCCCTAAAGGTCGCCTTTTTAACTTGTCTGTACCTGAACATGACGCTATGCGGTCTTATATCAAGGAGTCATTGGAGAAGGGTCATATCAGACCATCCTCTTCACCCTTAGGTGCCGGTTTTTTCTTTGTGGCCAAAAAGGATGGTTCATTAAGGCCGTGTATTGATTATCGTCTTTTGAACAATATTACTGTGAAATATCAATACCCGTTACCCTTGATTTCTGACCTGTTTTCCAGGGTGAAAAACGCTACTTGGTTTACCAAGCTTGACCTCAGGGGGGCATATAACCTTATTCGCATTAAGCACGGGGATGAATGGAAGACGGCATTCAATACCCCGGAGGGGCATTTTGAGTACCTTGTGATGCCCTTTGGGCTCACTAATGCTCCTTCTGTCTTCCAGTCCTTCATGAATGACATTTTCAGGGATTTTGTGGATAAATTTCTGATTGTTTATTTGGATGATATCTTGATTTTTTCTAATGACTGGGACTCTCATGTGAAACATGTTCAAACTGTATTCCAGATTTTGAGAGAGAATGCTCTGTATGTGAAGGGATCAAAGTGTCTTTTTGGCGTACAGAGGATCTCATTTCTGGTATTCATTTTGTCCCATCTATTATTGAAATGGAACGGTCAAGGTTCAGGCCATCTGTGATTGGGTCCAACCTACTTCATTAAAGGCTCTTCAAAGATTTTTGGGTTTTGCCAATTTTTATCGTAAATTTATTGGTAATTTCTCGGTTATTGTTAAACCATTAACTGATTTGACCAAAAAGGGTTCTGATGTGGTGAATTGGCCTCCTGAGGCAGTCTCTGCATTTCAGGAACTTAAGCAGAGATTCACTTCTGCTCCTGTTCTACGGCAGCCTGATGTTTGTCTGCCATTTCAGGTGGAGGTTGATGCCTTTGAAATTGGGGCAGGTGCCGTTTTTTCCCAAAAAGATCTAGAGACCTCTAAAAGTAACCTTGTGCCTTTTTCTCTCGAAAATTTTCTCCTATTGAACGTAATTATGACATGGGTAATCGGGAGTTATTGGCCATGAAGTGGGCTTTTGAAGAGTGGAGACATTGGCTGGAGGGAGCCAAACATGGGTGGTGGTCCTTACGGACCATAAGAATCTGGTTTATCTGGAATCTGCCAAGCGACTCAATCCTAGACAGGCCAGGTGGGCCTTGTTTTTCACACGTTTTAATTTTGTGGTTTCCTTTCTTCCTGGCACTAAGAATGTTAAGGCGGATGCCCTCTCAAGGAGTTTCCTTGCGGACTCTCCTGAGTTATCTTATCCTTCTGTTATTTTGAAAGAGGGTGTAGTTCTTTCCGCCATCTCACCCAATTTGAGACTTGCTCTGGAGGGGTGTCAGGAGGATAGGCCCGAGCGCTGCCCTGTTGGAAAATTGTTTGTCCCGGACCAGTGGAAAAAGAGTGTGATGTCTGAGATTCATTGTTCCGCGTTGGCTGGGCATCCCGGAATTTTTGGTACCAGAGACTTGGTTAGTCGGTCCTTTTGGTGGCCTACCTTGTCTCGTGATGTCAGGGAATTTGTGCAGTCCTGCGGGACTTGCTCTCGCTCCAAGCCTTGCTCTCGCTCTAGTGGTTTGTTGATGCCATTGCCTGTGCCCAAGAGACCATGGACCCATATCTCTATGGATTTCATTTCCGACCTTCCTGTTTCTCAGAGAATGACCCGCCATCTGGGTGATTTGTGATAGGTTTTCCAAGATGATACATCTTGTGCCATTGCCTAAGTTGCCTTCCTCCTCTGAATTGGTGCCGTTGTTCCTTCAGCACGTGGTTCGTTTACACGGCATTCCTGAGAACATAGTGTCTGACAGAGGAGTCCAGTTTGTTTCCAGATTTTGGAGGACTTTTTGTTCTAAACTGGGTGTTCAATTGTCTTTCTCCTCGGCATTTCATCCTCAGACCAATGGTCAAACTGAGAGAACAAACCAGACATTGGAGACTTATCTAAGATGCTTTGTGTCTGCTGATCAGGATGACTGGGTCTCTTTTTTGCCTTTGGCTGAGTTTGCTCTTAATAATAGGGCTAGCTCTGCCACTTTGATGTCTCCATTTTTCTGTAATTCTGGGTTTCACCCTCGATTTTCTTCAGGACAGACGGAGGCTTCTGTCTGTCCAGGTGTTGACTCTGTTGTGGAGCGTATGCAACAGATTTGGGACCAGGTAGTGGAGAGGTTGTCCCTCTCTCAGGAGAGGGCCCAGCGGTTTGCTAACCGGCATAGGACTGATGGTCCTCGGTTTAAAGTAGGGGACTTGGTCTGGTTGTCCTCAAAAAATATTCCTATGAGAGTAGCATCTCCTAAATTTAAGCCTAGGT
The DNA here is from genome assembly GCA_033576555.1 of Oophaga sylvatica. NCBI lineage: Eukaryota > Metazoa > Chordata > Amphibia > Anura > Dendrobatidae > Oophaga > Oophaga sylvatica. Next base: position 51,417 of record JARQOD010003198.1, on the reverse strand, counting down.
TCATTGGACCTTATAAGATCATGGAGATTCTTAATCCTGTTTCTTTTCGTTTTCTTCTTCCAGGGACATTTAAGATCCATAACGTGTTCCACAAGTCCTTGTTGAAGAGGTTTGTTGAGCCAGTGGTTCCTGCTGCTGTGCCTCCTGACCCTGTTTTGGTTGAGGGCAATCTGGAGTATGTGGTTGAGAAAATATTAGATTCTCGTTTTTCTAGACGGAAACTCCAGTATTTGGTTAAGTGGAGAGGTTATGGTCAGGAAGACAATTCTTGGGTGTTTGCTTCGGACATCCATGCTAGGAGACTCATCCGTGCGTATCATAGAACTCATCCTGACCGACCTGGTTGCTCAAATGAGGGTTCGGTGACCCCTCCTCAAGGGGGGGGTACTGTTGTGAATGGGCTTGAGATGAGTTCTGAGCAGAGGCTCCCTCTGGTGGTTACAAGCGGTACTGGTCTGTTCAGTGAAGATTGTGAGGACTGGGAATCAGGTGTTACTGACTGGTCTTATATAAGGGAGTCACCTTCCCATCAGGGTTGCCGGTGATCAATTGTTCGGGTCTCAATCCTTGATTCCTGTTTCCCTTGTAGCCTGCTGTGTCGTGTCTGCATCTCCTGCTAACAGATAAGACATTTTCTTCTTTTTGTTTCTGTGCTTAATTTTTGCATTTTGTCCTGCACTTCTGTGGGGGCCTTCTGGGTCCCCTCAGGGGGCTTTTGCCCTCTCAGTTTAGTTCAGTCACTGATGTTTGTACTTTTGCTTTTTCCAGTTTTTTCAGTGGCTGCTGTTTTGATTTTGTTACACCAGAGAACTATTTAGGTGGTAGAGGTCGTGTGATCTCAGGTGTTTTTGAAATTAGTAGAGTTGGTGCTTTCAGGTTTTTTTTTGGGGATTGCAGTAAGTACCCTTCCTATCCTTTTCTATTTAGTTAGTTTGGGCCCCAACGTTTGCTCATACTATTTTCTGTCTGTGTCAGTATTTCGTCTTGTCTAACCGCCATTACATGTTTGGGGGCTTGCTATTATCTTTGGGGTTCTGCTCCGGGGCAGATAGCTTTCCTATTTCTATCTTTAGGTGTAGTTAGTTTCTCAGGCTGTGACGAGGCGTCTAGGACCAACGTAGGAACGCTCCACGGCTGCCTCTAGTTGTGGTGGTTAGTCAGGGTACTGCAATCTCATAGATTCCAACTGCTCTGGTGTATTGCCTTTTTGCCTGCACTCCTCAGCTACCGAATCATAACAGCTGCCCACGCTGACGCGCTGCTCATACCGACGCGATGGTCATGCCTACGCACTGCTCACACTGACACGCTGCCCACACCGACACGCTGCCCACGCCGACGCGCTGCTCACACCGACGTGCTGCCGACACCCATTCGCTGCCCACGCCGACTCGCTGCCCACACCAACGTGCTGCTGACACCTATACCTGCCCACGCCGACGCACTGCTCACACCGACGTGCTGCCGACACCGATACGCTGCCCACGCCGACACACTGCTCACACCAACGCGTTGTCCATGCTGACACGCTGCCCACGCCGACACACTGCTCACACCGATGCACTGCTCACACCGACACACTACCCACGATTACACACTGCTCACACCGACACACTGTTCACACCGACATGAATATCCCAAGTGTAAAACACCGGGTCCTGGGGAGGCAGACATCAGCAGCAAGTTAAGTAATGTGCAAGGGCAATCCAACCATGGGTGTTCCCATATAATTATACATCTAAATAAATACAAGACAAAAGCAAGCCCAGTCTAAAGCTCACCTAGTTTTAAGTATGCAAAATGCCTCTTTAGAGAGAAAGAGGACGTGAACTCTATAGCGCCACCTGTTGGAAGTAGCGATCCTACAAGTCACAGTCTACGCTTTAACGAGTCTTGCAATATGACTTAGGATAAAAGCCAAATCAGTATTAGGGAAACATCACAAAGTTGTCAAGTGAAATGCGTTAAAGCACATAGAAACAATGGATGACAAAGTCGATAAAAGGGAGTTATATATAGACCATAGAAAAAAAGGGTGTATGTCACTTTAAGGGAAAAAAAAAACATATTAAATGCGCCAAAAAAACTGGCCTTACCCATATTCTACACCTGGGGACCCAGGAGCTGCTACACTGGCTGGATACTAGAGATCGTAAATTCCACAAGTGTAAGTGTCTTCTAAGTATTATGCACATAGAATTAGAGATGCAGACAGTGATCAGGAAAAGTCCCAGGCAAGGCGACTACTGTGCCTGCACAGCAGCAGAAAAGGCCCAGGTGAGGAGGCTCCTGTGCCTGCACAGCAGCAGAAAAGGCCCAGGCAAGGCGACTCCTGTGCCTGCACAGCAGCAGAAAAGGCCCAGTGAGGAGGCTCCTGTGCCTGCACAGCAGCAGAAAAGCCCAGGCAAGGCGACTCCTGTGCCTGCACAGCAGCAGAAAAGGCCCAGGCAAGGCGACTCCTGTGCCTGCACAGCAGCAGGAAAGCCCAGGCAAGGCGGCCCTGTGCCTGCACAGCAGCAGAAAAGGCCCAGGCAAGGCGACTCCTGTGCCTGCACAGCAGCAGAAAAGGCCCAGGCAAGGCGGACCCCTGTGCCTGCACAGCAGCAGAAAAGGCCCAGGCGAGGAGGCTCCTGTGCCTGCACAGCAGCAGAAAAGCCCAGGCAAGGCGACTCCTGTGCCTGCACAGCAGCAGAAAAGGCCCAGGCAAGGCGACTCCTGTGCCTGCACAGCAGCAGAAAGTCCCAGGCAAAGGCGACTCCTGTGCCTGCACAGCAGCAGAAAAGGTCCCAGGCAAGGCGACTCCTGTGCCTGCACAGCAGCAGAAAAGTCCCAGGAAGGCGACTCCTGTGCCTGCACAGCAGCAGAAAAGTCCCAGGCAAGGCGACTCCTGTGCCTGCACAGCAGCAGAAAAGGCCCAGGCAAGGCGATCCTGTGCCTGCACAGCAGCAGAAAAGTCCCAGGTGCAAGGCGACTCCTGTGCCTGCACAGCAGCAGAAAAGCCCAGGCAAGGCGGCCCTGTGCCTGCACAGCAGCAGAAAAGGCCAGGTGAGGAGGCTCCCTGTGCCTGCACAGCAGCAGAAAAGTCCCAGGCAAGGCGACTCCTGTGCCTGCACAGCAGCAGAAAAGGCCCAGGTAGAGGAGCTCTTTGCCTGCACAGCAGCAGAAAAGGCCCAGGCAAGGCGGACTCTGTGCCTGCACAGCAGCAGAAAAGGCCCAGGCAAGGCGACTCCTGTGCCTGCACAGCAGCAGAAAAGGCCCAGGCAAGGCGGACCCTGTGCCTGCACAGCAGCAGAAAAGGCCCAGGTAGGGCTCCTGTGCCTGCACAGCAGCAGAAAAGTCCCAGGCAAGGCGACTCCTGTGCCTGCACAGCAGCAGAAAAGGCCCAGGCAAGGCGACTCCTGTGCCTGCACAGCAGCGGGAAAGTCCAGGCAAGGCGACTCCTGTGCCTGCACAGCAGCAGAAAAGGCCCAGGCAAGGCGACTCCTGTGCCTGCACAGCAGCAGAAAAGTCCCAGGAAGGTGACTCCTGTGCCTGCACAGCAGCAGAAAAGTCCCAGGCAAGGCGACTCCTGTGCCTGCACAGCAGCAGAAAAGGCCCAGGCAAGGCGACTCCTGTGCCTGCACAGCAGCAGAAAAGTCCCAGGCAAGGCGACTCCTGTGCCTGCACAGCAGCAGAAAAGGCCCAGGTGAGGGACTCCTGTGCCTGCACAGCAGCAGAAAGGCCCAGGCAAGGCGACTCCTGTGCCTGCACAGCAGCAGAAAAGGCCCAGGCAAGGCGACTCCTGTGCCTGCACAGCAGCAGGAAAGTCCCAGGCAAGGCGACTCCTGTCCTGCACAGCAGCAGAAAAGGCCCAGGCAAGGCGACTCCTGTGCCTGCACAGCAGCAGAAAAGTCCCAGGAAGGCTACTCCTCTGCACGAGCAGAAAGTCCCAGTGGGTCCTGCCTGCACACAGCAGGAAAGTCCCAGGCAAGGCGGCCCCTATGCCTGCACAACAGCAGAAAATCAGCAAGGCGACCCTGTGCCTGCACAGCAGCAGAAAAGACCCAGGTGAGGAGGCTCCTGTGCCTGCACAGCAGCACAAAGTCCCAGGTGAGGAGGCTCCTGTGCCTGCACAGCAGCAGAAAAGTCCCAAGCAAGGTGATTCCTGTGCCTGCACAGCAGCAGAGAAGGCCCAGGCAAGGCGACTCCTGTGCCTGCACAGCAGCAGGAAAGTCCCAGGCAAGGCGACTCCTGTGCCTGCACAGCAGCAGGAAAGTCCCAGGTGAGGAGGCTCCTGTGCCTGCACAGCAGCAGAAAAGTCTCACATGAAGCGTCTACTGTGCCTGCACAGCAGAAGGAAAGTCCCAGGCAAGGTGGCTCTTGTGCCTGCACAGCAGCAGGAAAGTGCCAGGTGAGGAGTCTCCTGTGCCTGCACAGCAGCAGGAAAGTCCCAGGCAAGGCGGCCCCTGTGCCTGCACAACAGCAGAAAAGTCCCAGGCAAGGCGACTCCTGTGCCTGCACAGCAGCAGAAAAGGCCCAGGAAAGGAGGCTCCTGTGCCTGCACAGCAGCACAAAGTCCCAGGTGAGGAGGCTCCTGTGCCTGCACAGCAGCACAAAGTCCCAGGTGAGGAGGTTCCTGTGCCTGCACAGCAGAAAAGGCCCAGGCAAGGCAACTCCTGTGCCTGCACAGCAGCAGGAAAGTCCCAGGTGAGGAGGCTCCTGTGCCTGCACAGCAGCAGAAAAGTCTCATGTGAAGCGTCTACTGTGCCTGCACAGCAGCAGGAAAGTCCCAGGCAAGGTGGCTCTTGTGCCTGCACAGAAGCAGGAAAGTCCCAGGTGAGGAGGCTCCTGTGTCTGCACAGCAGCAGGAAAGTCCCAGGCAAGGCGACTCCTGTGCCTGCACATCAGCAGGAAAGTCCCAGGTGAGGAGATCCTGTGCCTGCACAGCAGCAGGAAAGTCCCAGGCAAGGCGACTCCTGTGCCTGCACAGCAGCAGGAAAGTCCCAGGTGAGGAGGCTCCTGTGTCTGCACAGCAGCAGAAAAGTCCCAGGTGAGGAGGCTCCTGTGTCTGCACAGCAGCAGGAAAGTCCCTGGAAAGGCGACTCCTGTGCCTGCACATCAGCAGGAAAGTCCCAGGCAAAGTGGCTCCTGTGCCTGCACAGCAGCAGGAAAGTCCCAGGCAAGGTGGCTGCTGTGCCTGCACAGCAGCAGGAAAGTCCCAGGCAAGGTGGCTGCTGTGCTGCACAGCAGTTGGAAAGTCCCTTGCAAGGCAGCTCATGTGCCTGCCAGCAGCAGGAAAGTCCCAAGCGAGGAGGCTCCTGTGCTTGCACAGCAGCAGGAAAGTCCCAGGCAAGGTGGCTCCTGTGCCTGCACAGCAACAGGAAAGTCAAACGCCAGGCAGATCCTGTGCCTGCGCAGCAGCAGGAAAGTCCCAGGTGAGGAGGCTTCTGTGCCTCCGCAGCAGCATTAAAATCCCAGGCAAGGCAGCTCCTGTGCCTGCACAGCAACAGAAAAGTACCAGGCAAGGCGGCTCCTGTGCCTGTGCAGCACTAGTAAAGTCCCAGGCAAGGCGGCTCCTGTGCCTGCGCAGCACTAGTAAAGTCCCAGGCAAGGCGGCTCCTGTGCCTTCACAGCAGCAGGAAAGTCCCAGGCCAGTCAGCTCCTGTGCCTGTACAGCAGCACAAAAGTCCCAGGCGAGGAGGCTCCTGTGCCTGCGCTGAAGCAGGAAAGTCCCAGGCGAGTAGGCTCCTGTGCCTGCACAGTAGCAGGAAAGTCCCAGGCAAGGTGGCTCCTGTGCCTGCACAGCACCAGGAAAGTCCCAGGCAAGGCAGCTCCTGTGCCTGCGCAGCAGCAGAAACGTTTCAGGCAAGGCAGCTCCTGTTCCTGCGCAGCAGCAGTAAAGTTCCAGGCAAGGCAGCTCCTTTTCCTGCGCAGCAGCAGGAAAGTCCCCGGCAAGGCAGCTCCTGTTCCTGCGCAGCAGCAGGAAAGTCCCGGCAAGGCAGCTCCTGTTCCTGCGCAGCAGCAGGAAAGTCCCAGGCAAGGCAGCTCCTGTTCCTGCGCAGCAGCAGGAAAGACCCAGGTGAGGCGACTCCTGAGCCTGCGCAGCAGCAGGAAAGACCCAGGTGAGGCGAATCCTGGGCCTGTGCAGCAGCAGGAAAGTCCCAAGCGATATGATCGCTAGTCTGCTGCAAGAACTGGCCGAAATAACAGCCCGCGATACTATAGCAATGCTATCTCCGATGTAATGGGGTCGGCACATTTAGCCTACTTTGTACTTGTTCAGATACATACAGCAGTGACATCAGGATGCAGATGGATGCTGCCTAAGATGCCTGCTGAGGCGAGATTTGTTCACCATGGCTGCTGGTCATTTCCTAAAATCCAGACATGATCCCCAGAGTAGAAGTGAAGAATAATTGCCGGCACCAGTCTGGCCTTGATATGGCGGCACAATGGTCCGGTCATTTTAGGCGCAGCCATGAAAACATAATTAGAAATGCAAATGTTTTTCAAGATAAGACAGAAATTAATAAGGTTTAGTTTGGTGATGAATTGAGTAAGAATTAAAGTGACATGTTTCGCTGCACAGAACGGATACATCTTTCCTGGCTGAGATGCGTGCTGTGATGCACGGTGCCGGAACTTCTCTCACCGTGATACGGATCTACCCTATAGTAATGCAGCGCTGTCATGTGTCCGGATAATGACCTGTCAACATCAACCCTCGCGTCATTCCAGTTTTCTTACCCCTTGTAACTATTTTACTCTCATAATTTATAGTGACTTTGTTACCAAAAACCAAACTTTTTTATACCATGGGCCACGTCCATCTTAAAGGGCAGGGACCCTCATTAGGACGAGTTCTTCCATCCTCAAGCCTCAATGCGATGATATTTAGCTGAACTGAACATTAGTGATAACATTGAATGCATTTATATAGCATCCTTTATTTTTATCCCTGCGCTTCAGGATCACAGTCTGATTCTCTTCCGATGATTCAATAAAACTTTCCTTATTATGCCCTTGAAGCAGAACTGGTACCAGGTCGGAAATGAAATGACAGTGGAGCTGGAGCTGTCACGCAGGTAGCGGTCAGCCTCGGCATTGATTCTGAGGAGTATTTCAGGCATGTTTGCAATTATAGACACAGATGTTCTCCTAGATACATAATTACTAATGCAAATGACATGTTTTGTAGGCAAATTGTATTACAAAAAATAATTAACTTCTTGTAGTAAAAGAATAAATCGTAAATAGTGATGAGCGAGTGTACTCGTTGCTCGGGTTTTCCTCAGCATGCTCGGGTGTCCTCTGAGTATTTCGGTGTGCTCTGAGATTTAGTTTCTGTCGCCGCAGCTGCATGATTTGCGGCTACTAGACATCCTGAATACATGTGGGGATTCCCTAACAAACAGGCAATCCTCACATGTATTCAGGCTGTCCAGCAGCCACAAATCATGCAGCTGCAGGAGGACAGAAACTAAATCTCCGAGCACACCAAAATACTCAGAGGACACCCGAGCATGATGAGGAAAACCCGAGTAATGAGTATACTCGCTCATCACTAATCATGAAGCAAAGTGATAACATAGTATAACATAATTAGCAAGGCCGAAAAAGACATTTGTTCATCCAGTTCAGCCTATATTCCGATCTGATCTGATGAAATTGTGCAGGAGTTTCCACCCGCAATAATGCAATGATACAGAAACTGCCCAGCATAACGCAGGCTGTCAGTGGTGGACATAAAGCCTGTGCAGCTGCCCAGGTGCCGGAGGGTGAGGTGTTATTGTGATAATACTGTAAGCTCCATGTCTTGTGCTGTGCAGAACTAAAGCCCACAAAGCAAAGCCCCCCTCCTTCTCTCTGCAGCTCTCATACTTCTCACCAACCCCTCCCAGCCTGCACTCAGGCAGTGTAATGTGAGCTGCCAGTGCTAGAGTTTTCCCGCTTCACAGCAGGGGTCCCATTGTCAGCAACGTGTGCTGTTCTTACCCTAGCAGCCATCTTGGAGACTCCATTCGGTTTTGGTTAATAACACGGTGGGAGCGTCCGCTAGAAACACGAAAGTACTGTTGTGAAACATGCGCCGGACAGGCAACGGTCCCGTGGTACTGGTAAACCCGTAACTCCAACAGAACCCGAGAAATGGAATTCTCGGATGCCCTATAAACTAGCCCACCCGCGTGTGGGCTCATTTGAACCGTCATTTCAAAGTAAGATCATTGATAGGTCTGCCATTCTTCTGCGAGGTTCTCAGGATGAGTTATGCTCCTGATAATCTTTCAGAACTCCAACCATACCTTTCAGCAAGAGGAGGACCCTGGTAACTCCACCCCGTTTATGATGTCACAGCCACAGGTCTATAAGGTAGGGGCCAGGTATTCTGGCTCAGATCTGCCCTGGACACCAGATACATAGCAGCTCTGTGATGCATTGTGATGTGTCTCCCATCCCCCGACCGCATGGCTTGCCTACTATGATCTAAGAACTGTAAGATGATCTTCCATCTTTAATCCTATTTTATTTTCTGTAACCATATTGTACATAACTATATTGCCTCAGCTTGTTACATCCTTTTTTTTATATGGTATAAGCACTGCCTGTTTTTTAGGAATAAACCTATAAATTTATTAGTTTGTTTCTCCTGCTCTATAAACGAATTTGCACGTGCCTGAAGCACTACGCTGTTTTGGGGTTGCTACGGACCCGCTTGATAAATTGTTCATCAAAAGCCGTAGCTGGTGGCAGCTAAAAAGAAGGGGTGTAAAGTGTTGACCTATGGGGTGGCGTTGGCGGTGACGGAGCGGGTTTTATAAGTGTATTACCCGGCTGCGGCTCGGAGTAATTATAATTCCCTCACTGCAGCGTGCCCAATAGCCAGCACACATCCAAGTGACCCGTCTCGCGACTGATTATCCTAGGTGCAGTTCCCTGACTGACCTGAGGGTAAGGGGGGCGCCAGAGAGCTGCAAGTTCCTAAGTGGAAGTGGGATAATTATAAATCCCTGCAGTTTACTGGGTCGGACGGCAGCGGCCGTCGTGTGTGCGCACCGTTTCATCACATATTGGTGGCAGCGGTGGGATCACAAGCCGTGATACCCCAGGCTACCGTGTGGCGGACCGCGTGCCCGTTCATCACATATTGGTGGCAAGCGGTGGGATTATAGAGCATTAGTGATCCGGTTTGAGCAATCATTCCATTCACTAAAAAAACTTGCACGGTTCTTCAGCGACCCTGCAGCTAAAGTTTTGGAGAACAGACTCAGTGTTTATTAGTCCTGAGACAATTGTGTGTACTTGCGGTTACCCATCCCTTCTCTTTGTTTTTCTATCCTATCTTTTATTTGGCAACCATGGCTACAAGAGGAGCAAGTTGGTTCGAAAAGCAGAACAGGGACACTCTTGTGGGAATCTGCGTGTACCACGGCCTTGACCACAAGAACCAAACCAAAGCCCGACTGGTCCAGGCCCTGAAGGAACTGGAAGAGCACCAGAGTGTGGCGGGCACAGGAGCCGGCCCAAGCCAAGGTGGTGCTGCAGCAGAGGCCCAAACCCTGCATGCTTACACCCAGGGCGGGTTGGACCCTTACCTGCAGGCGGCCCTGGAGGGACTCCCTGCTGACAACCGGGAAGAATGCCTGAGGCTGATCCAGCAAGCTCAAGAGAGAGCCGAGCAGCGAGAGGCCAAACAGCGAGAGGCTGAGAGAGCCAAGCGGGAGGCTGAGAGAGCCCGAGCTGAGCGGGAAGCCCAAGCGCAGAGAGCCCATGAGCTGGAGATGGTCCAGCGAGGGGCAATGCCCTCCACAGCCCAGAGCAGTGTGCCCAGCAGCACTCAGAGTCCCAAGCCCCGGCCGGAGCACTTTCCCGTGCTGGAAAGGGACGGAGACTTGGACACTTTTCTGCGGGCCTTTGAGAAAGTCTGCAGACAGTACCGGCTGCCTGCTGACCAATGGGCCAGGTACTTGACCCCCGGGCTAAAGGGCAAAGCTTTGGAGGCGTTTGCTTCCCTCGCGCCAGATCAAGACAGTGACTATGAGGCCATCAAGCAGGCCCTGATTGCCAAGTACCAGCTAACCCCTGAGGTATACCGAAAGAAGTTCCGGAACCTCCAACGTGGCCCACATGACAGTTATAGCGATGTGGTGCAAGGACTCAGGAACCACTTTGACCAGTGGATCCATGGACTGTCAGTTGACACCTATGAGGAGCTGAAAGACCTGATGATCAAAGACCAGTTCCTGCATCTATGCCCAGCTGAGGTCCGACAGTTCATCCTGGACCGAGAACCGGAGGACGCGGTCAGAACAGCACGGATCGCCGACAGCTATGAGGCCAACCGGAAAACCAAGGTGCGGAAGCCCGTCACCACCCGCTGGGGAGGGGGTAAGCCTGCAACCAACCCCAGTGCCCCTGCCAGTCGTCCCTCTGGAGGCACTATCCCCTTTGCCAGCGCCAGGCCTACATCAGACCCTCACCAGTGTTTCTCCTGTAAAAGGACTGGTCACATCAGCGCCACCTGTCCGGAGAGGCAGAAGAACCCCCCAGCCAAGGCCTCTGGGCCCAACGCCTCTGTTCTTTTGGTGGGTGGTGTGGTGGGGAGGGTTGATGACAACGTGCAGCCCGTCCGCGTGGGGGCCCGTCTTGCTACAGGCCTCAAGGACACCGGGGCTGAACGAACCCTCATCCGACCCGAACTGGCGGCCCCTGAAGAGTTGATTCCGGGGAAAACCTTAACTGTCACTGGGATTGGGGGCGTCCACTACCCCTTGCCGATAGCCCGAGTTTTCATTGACTGGGGTGCCGGGAGCGGGGTGAAGGAAGTGGGGGTGTCCGAAAACCTGCCCACTGATGTTTTACTGGGGACTGATCTGGGGAGGATGGTGGCGTACTATGTCCCTGACACCCCTTCCCAATCTGATGATAAGGTTAACGTTAACCATGATGATGATGTTGATGATGATGGGAAACTGAATGTGTTACCTGCCAATGCTTTGCGAAGTGATTATGCAACCGATAACCTTTCTTTCCCTAGGAATGATGTTGATAGTGATGTATCTGTGCCATCTGAATCTGTTAACCCTTTCTCTGAAGTGGTAGATGTGTCCACAGGTACAGGAGCGTTCAGCCACGTCGCTCTGCGGAGTGAGACGGCTGAGGAACCCTAGCAGGAGCAAGCGACAGTGCTCAAGGAAATGGGGAGGTGCATGGGAACCGTGAGGAAGGTGAAGCCATGACACTGACCAGTGCCACCGAGGAAGGTAACTGGCCCATAAGTAGCACTGCTCCTGAAGTGTTGGGGGTGGATGGGGAGGTAGAGCCCATAGCAGCGCAGGCTGATGGGTCTGTAGAAATCCCCGGGGAGAAGGCATATGTAGCTGCTGTCACCCGCAGTCAGAGTGCCCGGATCGCAGGTAGCGCCCTGCCATCTGGACCCTCCTCCGCTACAGGAGAGACTGAACCAGAGATGGACCCAGAGCCGGTCCCAGAGGGTCCCAGTGAGGAAGGAACCCTGACGTCACTTCTGGCTGCCTCCAGCCAGGAGTTCCAGGCTGCTCTGCACTCAGATGCGAGCCTGGAGAACTTGAGGCACCTCGCCGAGACGCCCACCTCCGTGACTGATAAGGAGAGGGTGTTCTGGGAACGAGGAAGGTTGTACCGGGAGACAGTACCCAGAGACTCCCAAAAGGAGTGGTTGAGGGAAAAACAGCTGGTCGTCCCGCACCAGTTCCGAGGTGAGTTGTTGAGGATTGCCCATGAGATTCCACTTGCTGGACACTTGGGGATTAGCAAAACTAAGGCACGGCTGTCTCCACACTTCTATTGGCCCAAGATGGGGACAGATGTGACTAACTACTGCCGCTCCTGTATCACCTGTCAAAGAGTGGGGAAGGCGGGGCCTGCTCTTCAGGCTCCCCTGATCCCGTTGCCAGTGATAGAGGAGCCTTTCCAGAGGATCGCGGTGGACATTGTGGGCCCGCTGGCCGTCCCCAGCAGCTCTGGAAAGCAATACATCCTGACTGTGGTAGACTACGCTACCCGGTACCCGGAGGCGGTAGCTCTGTCCTCAACTAGGGCAGATAAGGTGGCAGATGCACTGGTGACCATCTTTTCACGGGTAGGATTTCCCAGGGAGATGCTTACCGATCAAGGGACCCAATTTATGTCTCGCCTAATGAAGGCTCTCTGCAGCAAAATGCAGGTGACGCGTATGGTATCGAGTGCGTATCACCCACAGACCAATGGTTTGTGTGAGCGCTTTAACGGTACCCTCAAACAGATGCTCCGCATGCTGGTTGAGACCAGGGACGCGATTGGGAGCGGTACCTCCCACACCTGCTATTTGCCTACAGAGAAGTCCCGCAGGCCTCGACGGGTTTCTCCCCCTTCGAGCTCCTGTATGGTAGGCGAGTCCGGGGACCCCTTGGGTTGATAAGAGAATCCTGGGAAGATGAGCCAAACCCCACGGAAGTGTCCATCGTGGATTATGTCATGCGCTTCCGCGACAAGATGCAGACCTTGACGCAGTTGGTGCATGACAACATGACGCAGGCTCAGGCTGACCAGAAGCACTGGTACGACCAGAACGCCCGGGAGCGGACCTACCAGGTGGGTCAAAAGGTGTGGGTGCTGGTCCCGTACCAAAGGATAAGCTTCAGGCAGCCTGGGAAGGTCCGTACGTCGTGCACCAACAGCTCAACCCAGCCACCTACTGTAATGTATATGGTACAGTTCATATAGCGTCTTGTGCTTGGGTGCGATGAAAATACTTGAGACACAGGTTGATAAAGAAAGTCTTGTATTGCTTCATACAAATTGGCAAAAATAAACACACAGGTTGCAAACACAGAAGCAGGAGACACAGCAGGCCAGAGTAATCTAAGCTCAGCAATAACTCTCCACAACAGATTCAGATCTTCTTCTCTGTTACCGCAAGTCCATGCAAACGTGAGGCTCTCAAGAGCAGAGTTCAGAGTCCACAAGTGCTTCAGAGTTCCTCAGTAGGAATGGCTGGAGTACAAGGTCCAAGGCTTCAGGAGTCAGAACACAGGTTCACTGCAGGCTAGATTCTGAAGCACTGATTGCTCAGCTGTGGCTGTTTAAGAAGCAAACGGAGAGAATCAGGGCGGGAACATGCAAGCTGGAAAACTCCATTTTGACTGAGGGCAAGATAGCTGCAGCAAAACAGAAAGCAAAATGGCCGACGAACAAACTGAGTTTCAGAAACAGATACACAGAACCTTACATTACTCCCCCCTTAGGGACAACCTCCGGATGACCTCAGACCAGGCTTGTGTGGGTACCTCTGATGAAACTGACGGAGCAAGCGAGGAGCATTAACGTTATTGACTGGCTCCATGAGTTGTCCTCCACTGGGTAGCCCTGCCATTTAATCAGATATTGTAACTGATTTCTATACAACCTGGAATCTAAAATCCTTTCCACCACAAATTCTTCCTGACCATCGACTAGCACTGGGTCAGGGCAAGGAGAAGAACGTCCAGGAAACGTATTGGGTGTCGCAGCCTTTAGTAGGGATACATGAAAGACAGGGTGGATTCTCATAGTTCTGGGCAATTGAAGACGACAAGCAACGGCACTTATAATCTTACTGATTTTATAGGGTCCAATGTACTTATGTCCCAACTTAGACGATGGAATCCTTAACTTAAGATTTCTGGTTGACAGCCAGACCAGGTCTCCTACCTTAAAAGCTGGTGCAGGTTTACGAAATTTATCTGCTGCCTTCTTGTACCTTTCCTGAGCCGATTCCAGATTCTCCTTTAGAAGATCCATATTCTTCTGTAAAGTCGTGACTCTTTCAGCCACTGCTGGCAAAGGCGTCTCTATGGGAAATCGTGGTAAATGTTAGGATGATAACCTAGATTAGAGTAAAAAGGAGACTGTTTAGTGGAGGCACTCTGAGAGTTGTTGTAAGAGAACTCAGCCAATGGAAGTAATCCACCCAATCATCCTGTAGGTGGCAGATAAAGCAGCGGAGATACTGCTCCAGGGTTTGATTGGTTCGTTCGGTTTGTCCATTAGTCTGGGGATGAAAAGCAGAAGAAAGGTTTACTTTAATGTCCAATGCTGCACAGAAATTTTGCCAAAACCTAGAAGTGAATTGCACCCCTCGATCCGAAATAACCTCATCCGGTACTCCATGTAAACGAAACACATCTTTAATCATCAAATCTGATGTCTGTTTTGCAGTGGGTAAGCCGACACAAGGGATAAAATGAGCTGCCTTTGTTAAACGGTCAACCACCACTAGAATAGTGTTCTTCCCTTGAGAGGTTGGTAATTCCACAATGAAGTCCATAGAAATGGATCCCCACGGGCGGGACGGGGTGGGAAGAGGCTGTAACAGACCAGTTGGTGAAGAGCGAGGTGTTTTGCATCTTGCACAAACCTCACACAAAGTGACATAGTCCAAAACATCCTTCCTACAAGTGGGCCACCAAAAGAAACGAGAAAGAAATTCCTGTGTCTTTAGAATTCCTCTATGCCCGGCTATTTTGGAATCGTGAATGAGTTGCAATACTCTCAATCTGACTGTTTCAGGTATATACAGACGTTGTCCCAGAATCCACACACCATTCTTAAAGACAAGACTTACGTCCCTTGGGGGTTGAGCCAAAAAAGAATCCGCATGGTATGCTTCCTTGATGTCTTTAATTAGGTCTTGATGATGAATCACTCCTAGGAATCTAGAGTCAGGAAGAATAGTCTTAGGAGGAGTAATTGGACGTGTCTCTGCTGAGTAAATCCTAGAGAGTGCATCAGCCTTTCCATTGCGCGATCCTGGTCTATAAGAAATAATAAAATTAAATTGGTTTAAGAAAAGATTCCAGCGAGCCTGGCGAGGAGTCAGGCACTTAGCCGACCTGATAAACTCAAGATTACGATGGTCTGTCAGAACGACTATTTGCTGTGCAGCTCCTTGAAGAAGGTGTCTCCATTCTTTGAAGGCGGCAATAATGGCCAACAACTCTCTATTGCCCACATCGTAGTTCTTCTCAGCCGAAGACAACTGCTGGGAAAAGAAGGCACAGGGATGCAAGACATTCTTCTCACCTGTTCTCTGAGAGAGTATAGCTCCCACGGCACAGTCTGAAGCATCCACCTCTATTATGAAGGCAAGCTCTGGGTTGGGATGTACTAGGATAGGTGCAGTGGTAAATTTATCTTTTAGACGGGAAAATGCTTCCTGGGCTTGGGGAGTCCAGGAGAACTTAGACTCTTTCCGGGTAAGTTGGGTGATAGGTGACACTACCTCAGAGAAATTTCTAATGAAACGTCTATAGAAGTTTGCAAACCCGATGAAGCGCTGTACCTCCTTCACATTTCTAGGACTTGGCCAATCATTGATGGCTTGGGTTTTACTTCCATCCATACTAATTCCTTGTGTAGACAGTACATACCCAGAAATTGAATTTCGGTCTTATGGAATTCACACTTTTCAAGCTTGATGTAAAGATGATTTTGTCTTAGACGTTCCAAGACCATTCTCACATGTCCATGATGTTCCTCTGTGGAGTTAGAAAAAATTAAAATATCATCCAAATAAATTACCACGAATGTATCTAGGAGATCCCTGAAGATGTCATTCACCAAGTGTTGGAAAGTGGCTGGGGCGGTACTCAGACCAAAAGGCATAACCAGATATTCAAAGTGTCCATAGCGTGACCTGAATGCAGTCTTCCATTCATCCCCAGGTCTAATACGGACTAAGTTATAGGCCCCACGAAGATCTAGTTTAGAAAAAATTTTGGCATGTCGCACTCTCTCCAATAACTCAGGGATTAAAGGCAATGGATAACGGTTTCTAATAGTAACCTTATTGAGTTCCCTATAGTCTACGCATGGTCTCAGGGATCCATCTTTCTTCTTTACAAAGAATATGGGTGCCCCTGCAGGAGATGAAGAGGGGCGTATGAAGCCCTTGGCTAGATTTTCGTCTATGTACTCTTTTAAAGCCTTCAGCTCGGGCCCGCCAGGGGGTAGATCTTACCAAAAGGTATCTCTGCTCCAGGCAATAATTCAATTGGACAATCATATGGACGGTGAGGAGGAAGCTGGTCAGCGTTCTTCTTGTCACATAAATCCACATAGTCCTGGTATACAGCTGGTAGTTCAGGGACTGACATGGTTCCTTTAGGAACAGAGCAAGCTGAAATTTTTGGACTCATCTGTTTCTCTGGAAAGTGTAATTCCTTGGTCTCCCAGTTAATGGTAGGATTCTGAGCCTGCAGCCATGGTAGCCCTAGAATAATGGGAAAGTGAGGAGAAGAGATAAGCATAAAGGACAGTTTCTCTTGATGATCTTTACCCATAAGAACCTTTAAAGGCTCTGTTTCCTGATCCACTGGTCCAGAGGTCAGCAGGGAGCCATCCACAGTTTCCATCTGTACTGGAGTAGCCTTCTTCACTGAACGTATTCCCTGTTTTAGAGCAAAGGAGACATCCATAAAATTTCCACTTGCACCTGAGTCGATCATAGCAGAGCTAGACACCCAGGCTGAGTCAACCCAGAGTTTGATGGAAAGAAAACAGTGAGAATTGTTTTTCTTACAACTCAGCTGGGACACCGCTGAGGAAACTTGAAAGATGGCAGCATTTACACAGTCAACGTCCTCAGAGGTAACGGAGTTTAAGTCCGAGAAATCAAGATCTGTTGCTGCAGCTCTCTCTGGAGCCTGAGGCTCGGACCTGACAGATCCCCTCTCGCAACACTCACAATGAATGAGTGCTGCAGTAGTCTTGCGAGAACGGCTGGGACAGTTAATAATAAAGTGCCCTGACTTACCACAATAAAAACATAGATTCTCCTTAAAACGATGTTCCTTGCGTGCATCACTAACCCGTCGTAGTAAAGAGTCTACCTGCATGGGTTCAGGTTCAGGTTCCCGTGTAATCCTATTCAAAGGTTCCTTAGCTGGAGAGGAAGGTAGGAAAAGGTTAGTACGATTGCTTTCGAACCATCTCTCTTGCCTGCGTTCAGTTAAACGAGTATCAATACGGATGCAGTAGTTAATAAAGTCACCTAACGCAGTGGGAGGGTCGGCACGAGCAAGTTCATCCTTAATCAGTGGGGATAACCCCTTTCGAAAAATAGATTTTTTGGCGGAATTGTCCCAGGTGGTATCAAGGGCCCATCTCCTGAAATCCAAGGCATATTCAGCTACCGAGTGCTTACCTTGGCGCAAAGCTAACATGGCTGCTTCAGCTGTTGCACCTCGATTGGGGTCATCAAACACCTGCCCCATGGCTGAAATAAAATCATCAAGGTGATTCAAACAATCATCCTCAGTCTCAATCAGAGGGTTTGCCCATATCAAAGCCTTGTTGGTAAGCAACATAATTATAGTAAGCACCTTAGATCGTTCAGTAGGAAATTGTGAAGCATGTGCAGAAAAAAAAAGATTGCATTGATTAATAAATCCCCTGAATTTTTCACGTTCACCACCAAAACGAAAAGGGGGCAACTTGGGAATCCCAGAACTCGGGGCCACGGCAGGAGCCTGGACTCGCCCCTCCAGAACCTCAATCCTGGCTCGCAAATCCTGGGTAGTCTGTCCAACCACTTGCAAATTGTGATTATTTAGGTCCTGAAGATTTGTAAAACGGGTCTTTATATTCTGCAAATCTGCAAGGATATTATCAGTCACTCCGCAAAGTTCCTTTATGCGGGCCTCCATTTTCCAGATCTTTTAAGACAGGATACTGGAAGAAGAGGAGAGAAAAAAAAACAATAGTGTTCACCTGTGGCAACACTGAAGAAAGAAAAAACTTTAAGGGAACTGCTCACCTGGAATGGTTGTGAGAAGTCACAACCACTATCATCACAGAAAGCTTTCAACCAGACATCTGATATCCAGAGTTTCAGCAGACAAAAAGAGAAGAGAAAAAAAAAACAAACAATAGTGTTTACCTGTGATAACACTGCAGAAAAAAAAAAACTTAAGGGAATTGCTCACCTGGAATGGTTGTGAGAAGTCACAACCACTGTCATCACAGAAAGTACAACCGGACATCCGATATCCACAGTACAGCAGACAAGCCTTTCCAGACCCAGCAGACACTAACGTTTGGCTTCAGAATCTTGTAATGTATATGGTACAGTTCATATAGCGTCTTGTGCTTGGGTGCGATGAAAATACTTGAGACACAGGTTGATAAAGAAAGTCTTGTATTGCTTCATACAAATTGGCAAAAATAAACACACAGGTTGCAAACACAGAAGCAGGAGACACAGCAGGCCAGAGTAATCTAAGCTCAGCAATAACTCTCCACAACAGATTCAGATCTTCTTCTCTGTTACCGCAAGTCCATGCAAACGTGAGGCTCTCAAGAGCAGAGTTCAGAGTCCACAAGTGCTTCAGAGTTCCTCAGTAGGAATGGCTGGAGTACAAGGTCCAAGGCTTCAGGAGTCAGAACACAGGTTCACTGCAGGCTAGATTCTGAAGCACTGATTGCTCAGCTGTGGCTGTTTAAGAAGCAAACGGAGAGAATCAGGGCGGGAACATGCAAGCTGGAAAACTCCATTTTGACTGAGGGCAAGATAGCTGCAGCAAAACAGAAAGCAAAATGGCCGACGAACAAACTGAGTTTCAGAAACAGATACACAGAACCTTACACCTACGTGGTCACGCTTGACCACACTCGGGGTAGGCGCAAGGCCTTTCACGTCAACATGATGAAGGCCCATCACGAACGTGAAGCCTGCGTCCTACCGGTCTGCAACCTGCCCGAGGACGGGGAGGAGGATCCCCTCCTGGACATGCTGGCCCAAGCCCAGGCCAATGGGTCCATTGAGGACATGGAGGTAAATGCCTCGCTAACCGTCTCCCAGCGGTTGCAGTTGCTGACCACTCTGGAACCCTTCCGGGCCGAGTTCACAAACCGACCCGGAAGGACCAAGTTGGCAGTCCACGAGGTGGACACCGGGGATCATGCCCCATTATGGAGGACACCTTATCGGATCTCTGAGGAGGTGCAGCAGATTATGCGCCAGAAGATCCATGAGATGTTGCAGCTGGGGGTGATCCGGCCGTCCAAAAGCGCGTGGGCCTCACCTGTAGTTCTCGTGCCCAAAAAGGATCGGACCACCCGGTTCTGCGTGGACTACAGAGGGCTCAACGCCATCACTACCTCTGATGCACATCCAATGCCACGCATCGAGGATCTGCTGGAGCGGTTGGCAAATGCCAAGTACATATCCATCATGGATTTGAGCCGGGGATACTGGCAGATTCCCTGAGCCCTGCGGCGCAGGAGAAATCCGCCTTTATCACCCTTTTGGACTGTACGAGTCCACGGTCATGCCTTTCGGCATGAAGAATGCCCCTGCCACTTTTCAGCGGATAGTCAACCACCTGCTTCAGGGACTGGAGGAGTACGCTGTGGCGTACCTGGACGACATTGCCGTCTTCAGTTCCACCTGGGAGGAACACCTTCAGCATCTCCAGGAGGTGCTCAAGCGTATTCACCAGGCAGGTCTGACCATCAAGCCGGGAAAATGCCAGATGGGCATGAGGGAGGTCCACTACCTGGGGCACCGGGTAGGTGGGGGTTCCATGAGTCCAGAGCCCGAGAAAGTGGACGCGATCGTGTCCTGGCCCTGTAAGGTTCTTTGTATATGTTCTTGAAACTCAGTTTTTCCGTCAGCCATTTTGCTTTCTGTCTTGCTGCAGCTATCTTGCCCTCAGTCAATATGGAGTTTTCAGCTTTCATGTTCCCGCCCTGATTCTCTCCCTCTTGCTTCTTAAGCAGCCACAGCTGAGCAATCAGTGCTTCTGAATCTAGCCTGCAGTGAACCTGTGACCTGACTCCTGGAAGCCTTGGACTATGTACTCCAGCTATTCCTACTGAGGAACTCTGAACACTTGTGGACTCTGGAACCCTGCTCTTTGAAAGATCCACGTTTGCATGGACTTACGGTAACAGAGAAGAAGATCCTGAACCTGTTGTGGAGAGTGATTGCTGAGCTTAAGTTACTCTGGCCTGCTGTGTCTCCTGCTTCTGTATCTGCAAACTGTGTGACTATTTTTGCCACTTGTATGAAGTAATACAAGACTTTCTATATCAAACCTGTGTCTCATGTATTTTCATCGCACCCAAGCACAAGACGCTATATGAACTGTACTACATACATTACAAGATTCAGAAGCCAAAACGTTAGTGTCTGCTGGGTCTGGGAAGGCTGTGTCTGCTGTAACTGTGGATATCAGACGTCCAGTTGTACTTTCTGTGATGACAGTGGTTGTGACTTCTCACAACCATTCCAGGTGAGCAATTCCCTTAAGTTTTTTTTTCTGCAGTGTTACCACGGGTAAACACTATTGTTTTTTTTCTCTTCCCTCTTTTGTGTCTGCTGTAACTGTGGATATCAGATGTCCGGGTGAACTTTCTGTGATGATAGTGGTTGTGACTTCTCACAACCATTCCAGGTGAGCAGTTCCCTTAATTTTTTTTTTCTCTTTGCAGTGTTACCACAGGTAAACACTATTGTTTTTTTTTTTTCCTTTTCTCCTCTCCTTCCAGTACTCCTGTCTTAAAAGATCTGGAAAATGGAGGCCCGCATAAAGGAACTTTGCGGAGTGACTGATAATATCCTTGCAGATTTACAGACTATAAAAACCCGTTTTACAAACCTACAGGACCTCACTAATCACAATTTGCAAGTGTTTGGACAGACTGCCCAGGATTTGCGAGCCAGGATTGAGGTTCTAGAGGAGCGAGTCAGGCTCCTGCTGTAGCCCCAAGTTCTGGGATTCCCAAGTTGCCCCCTTTTCGTTTTGGCGGTGAACGTGAAAAATTCAGGGGATTTATTAACCAATGCAATCTGTTTTTTTCTGCACATGCTTCACAATTTCCCACTGAACGATCTAAAGTGCTTACTATAATTATGTTACTTACCAACAAGGCTTTGATGTGGGCAAACCCTCTGATTGAGACTGAGGATGAATGTTTGGATCATCTTGATGCTTTCATTTCAGCCATGGGGCAGGTGTTTGATGACCCCAATCGAGGTGCAACAGCTGAAGCAGCCATGTTAACTTTGCGCCAAGGTAAGCACTCGGTAGCCGAATATGCCTTGGATTTCAGGAGATGGGCCCTTGATACCACCTGGGACAGTTCCGCCAAAAAATCTATTTTTCGAAAGGGGTTGTCTCCACTAATTAAGGATGAACTTGCTCGTGCCGACCCTCCCACTGCGTTAGGTGACTTTATTAACTACTGCATCCGTATTGATGCTCGCCTGACTGAACGCAGGCAAGAGAGATGGTTCGAAAGCAATCGCACTAACCTTTTCCTACCTTCCTCCCCAGCTAAGGAACCTTTGAGTAGGATCACACGGGAACCTGAACCTGAACCCATGCAGGTAGACTCTTTACAAAGACGGGTTAGTGATGCACGCAAGGAACATCGTTTTAAGGAAAATCTATGTTTCTATTGTGGTAAGTCAGGGCACTTCATTATAAACTGCCCCAGCCGTTCTCGTAAGACTACTGCAGCACTCATTCACTGTGAGTGTTGCGAGAGGAGATCTGTCAGGTCCGAGCCTCAGGCTCCAGAGAGATCTGCAGCAACAGATCTTGATTTCTCGGACTTAAACTCCGTTACTTCTGAGGACGATGACTGTGTAAACGCTGCAATTTTTCAAGTTTCCTCAGCGGTGTCCCAGCTGAGTTGTAGGAAAAACAATTCTCATTGCTTCCTTTCCATCAAACTCTGGGTTAACTCAGTCTGGGTGTCTAGCTCTGCTATGATCGACTCAGGGGCAAGTGGGAATTTTATGGATGTCTCCTTTGCTCTGAAACAGGGGATACGTTGAGTTAAGAAGGCTACTCCATTACAGATGGAAACTGTGGATGGCTCCCTGCTGACCTCTGGACCAGTGGATCAGGAAACGGAGCCTTTAAGGGTCCTTATGGGTAAAGATCATCAAGAGAAACTGTCCTTTATGCTTATCTCTTCTCCCCACTTTCCCATTATTCTAGGGCTACCATGGCTGCAGGCTCAGAACCCTACCATTAACTGGGAGACCAAGGAATTACACTTTCCAGAGAAACAGATGAGTCCAGAAGTTTCAGCTTGCTCTGTTCCTAAAGGAACCATGTCAGTCCCTGAACTACCAGCTGTATACCAGGACTATGTGGATTTATGTGACAAGAAGAACGCTGACCAGCTTCCCCCTCACCGTCCATATGATTGTCCAATTGAATTATTGCCTGGAGCAGAGATACCTTTTGGTAAGATCTACCCCTGGCGGGGCCTGAGCTAAAGGCTTTAAAGGATTACATAGACGAAAATCTAGCCAAGGGCTTCATACGCCCCTCTTCATCTCCTGCAGGTGCACCCATCTTCTTTGTGAAGAAGAAAGATGGATCTCTGAGACCCTGCGTAGACTATGGGAACTCAATAAGGTTACTATTAGAAACCGTTATCCATTGCCTTTAATCCCTGAGTTATTGGAGAGAGTACGGCATGCCAAAATTTTCTCTAAATTGGATCTCCGTGGGGCCTATAACTTGGTCCGTATTAGACCTGGGGATGAGTGGAAGACTGCATTCAGGTCACGCTATGGACACTTTGAATATCTAGTTATGCCTTTTAATCTGAGTACCGCCCCAGCCACTTTCCAACACTTGGTGAATGACATCTTCAGGGATCTCCTAGATACATTCGTGGTGATTTATTTGGATGATATTCTAATTTTTTCTAATTCCACAGAGGAACATCATGGACATGTGAGAATGGTCTTGGAACGTCTAAGACAAAACCATCTTTACATCAAACTTGAAAAGTGTGAATTCCATAGGACCGAAATTCAATTTCTGGGGTATGTACTGTCTACACAAGGAATTAGTATGGATGGAAGCAAGACCCAAGCCATCAAGGATTGGCCAAGTCCTAGAAATGTGAAGGTGGTGCAGCGCTTCATCGGCTTTGCCAACTTCTATAGACGTTTCATTAGGAATTTCTCTGAGGTAGTGTCACCTATCACCCAACTTACCCGGAAAGAGTCTAGGTTCTCCTGGACTCCCCAAGCCCAGGAAGCATTTTCCCGTCTGAAAGATAAATTTACCACTGCACCTATCTTGGTACATCCCAACCCCGAACTTGCCTTCATAATAGAGGTGGATGCTTCAGATTGTGCCGTTGGAGCTATACTCTCTCAAAGAACAGGTGAGAAGAATGTCTTGCATCCCTGTGCCTTCTTTTCCCAGCAGTTGTCTTCGGCTGAGAGGAACTACGATGTGGGCAATAGAGAGTTGTTGGCCATTATTGCCGCCTTCAAAGAATGGAGACACCTTCTTCAGGGAGCTGCACAACAAATAGTCGTCCTGACAGACCATCGCAACCTTGAATTTATCCTCGTCAGGCTCGCTGGAATCTTTTCTTAAACCAATTTAATTTTGTTATTTCTTATAGACCAGGATCACGCAATGGAAAGGCTGATGCACTCTCTAGGATTCATTCAGCAGAGACCCGTCCACTTGCTCCTCCTAAGACTATTCTTCCTGACTCTAGATTCCTGGGAGTGATTCATAATCAAGACCTACTTAAGGACATCAAGGAAGCATACCATGCGGATTCCTTGTTGGCACAACCCCCAAGGGACGTAAGTCTTGTCTTTAAGAATGGTGTGTGGATTCTGGGACAACGTCTGTATATTCCTGAAACAGTCAGATTGAGAGTATTGCAACTTATTCACGATTCCAAGATAGCTGGGCATAGAGGAATTCTAAAAACACAGGAATTTCTTTCTCGTTTCTTTTGGTGGCCACTTGCAGGAAGGATGTTTTAAACTATGTCACTTCATGTGAAGTCTGTGCAGGATGCAAAACACCTCGCTCCTCACCAACTGGTCTGTTGCAACCTCTTCCCACCCCGTCCCACCCGTGGGGATCCATTTCTATGGACTTCATTGTGGAGTTACCAACCTCTCAAGGGAAGAACACCATTCTAGTGGTGGTTGACCGTCTAACAAAAGCAGCTCATTTTATCCCTTGTGTCGGCTTACCCACTGCAAAACAGACATCAGATTTGATGATTAAAGATGTGTTTCGCTTACATAGAGTACCGGATGAGGTTATTTCGGATCGAGGGGTGCAATTCACTTCTAGATTTTGGCAAAATTTCTGTGCAGCATTGGACATTAAAGTAAACCTTTCTTCTGCTTTTCATTCCCAGACTAATGGACAGACCGAACGAACCAATCAAACCCTGGAGCAGTATCTCCGCTGCTTTATCTGCCACCTACAGGATGATTGGGTGGATCTACTTCCATTAGCTGAGTTCTCTTATAACAACTCTCAGAGTGCCTCCACTAAGCAGTCTCCTTTTTACTCCAATCTAGGTTATCATCCTAACATTCTACCACGATTTCCCATAGAAACGCCTTTACCAGCAGTGGCGGAAAGAATCACGTCTTTACAGAAGAATATGGATCTTCTAAAAGAGAATCTGGAATCGGCTCTGGAAAGGTACAAGAAAGCAGCAGATAAATTTCGTAAACCTGCACCAGCTTTCAAGGTAGGAGACCTGGTCTGGCTGTCAACCAGAAATCTTAAGTTAAGGATTCCATCATCTAAGTTGGGACATAAGTACATTGGACCCTATAAAATCAGTAAGATTATAAGTGCCGTTGCTTGTCGTCTTCAACTGCCCAGAACTATGAGAATCCACCTGTCTTTCATGTATCCCTACTAAAGGCTGCAACACCCAATACGTTTCCTGGACGTTCTTCTCCTTGCCCTGACCCAGTGCTAGTCGATGGTCAGGAAGAATTTGTGGTGGAAAGGATTCTGGATTCCAGGTTATATAGAAATCAGTTACAATATTTGATTAAATGGCAAGGCTACCCAGTGGAGGACAACTCATGGGAACCAGTTAATAACGTTAATGCTCCTCGTTTGCTCCGCCAGTTTCATCAGAGGTACCCAGACAAGCCTGGTCTGAGGCCATCCGGAGGTTGTCCCTAAGGGGGGAGTAATGTAAGGTTCTTTGTATATGTTCTTGAAACTCAGTTTTTCCGTCAGCCATTTTGCTTTCTGTCTTGCTGCAGCTATCTTGCCCTCAGTCAATATGGAGTTTTCAGCTTTCATGTTCCCGCCCTGATTCTCTCCCTCTTGCTTCTTAAGCAGCCACAGCTGAGCAATCAGTGCTTCTGAATCTAGCCTGCAGTGAACCTGTGACCTGACTCCTGGAAGCCTTGGACTATGTACTCCAGCTATTCCTACTGAGGAACTCTGAACACTTGTGGACTCTGGAACCCTGCTCTTTGAAAGATCCACGTTTGCATGGACTTACGGTAACAGAGAAGAAGATCCTGAACCTGTTGTGGAGAGTGATTGCTGAGCTTAAGTTACTCTGGCCTGCTGTGTCTCCTGCTTCTGTATCTGCAAACTGTGTGACTATTTTTGCCACTTGTATGAAGTAATACAAGACCTTCTATATCAAACCTGTGTCTCATGTATTTTCATCGCACCCAAGCACAAGACGCTATATGAACTGTACTACATACATTACAGGCCCACCCCCAGGACCAAAAAGCACGTGAAGTCCTTCCTGGGCACTGCAGGGTACTATAGGCGTTTCGTACCGAACTATAGCGCCATTGTAAAACCCTTGACGGACCTCACCAAGGGCGGTCTACCCCAAACCGTCAGCTGGACAGATGGCTGTGAGGTGGCATTCCGAGCTTTGAAAACAGCCCTGTGCAGCTCTCCAGTGTTGAAAGCCGTCAACAGCCGTCGGCCCTTCCTGGTACAGACTGACGCCAGCGAATTTGGCCTCGGTGCTGTACTCAGCCAGGTTGATTCGGGGAACCAGGAGCACCCCGTGTTGTACCTGAGCCGGAAACTTCTGCCAAGGGAAGTGGCATACTCCACCATCGAGAAGGAGTGCCTGGCCATGGTCTGGGCACTGCAACGTTTGCAGCCCTACCTGTACGGGCGCACCTTCAAGGTGGTCACCGACCACAACCCTCTGAGCTGGCTGCACACAGTGTCCGGAACCAATGGTAGGTTGCTACGCTGGAGCCTTGCCCTGCAGCAGTATGATTTTGCCGTACAACACAAGAAAGGCAGCGATCATGGGAATGCTGATGGGTTATCACGACGTGGCGAACCCACTGAGGTGCGCATGTCGGATTACAGACAGGTCATGCCTCCGTAGCGCCCTCTAAGAGGGGGAGGTGTGATAATACTGTAAGCTCCATGTCTTGTGCTGTGCAGAACTAAAGCCCACAAAGCAAAGCCCCCCTCCTTCTCTCTGCAGCTCTCATACTTCTCACCAACCCCTCCCAGCCTGCACTCAGGCAGTGTAATGTGAGCTGCCAGTGCTAGAGTTTTCCCGCTTCACAGCAGGGGTCCCATTGTCAGCAACGTGTGCTGTTCTTACCCTAGCAGCCATCTTGGAGACTCCATTCGGTTTTGGTTAATAACACGGTGGGAGCGTCCGCTAGAAACACGAAAGTACTGTTGTGAAACATGCGCCGGACAGGCAACGGTCCCGGGGTACTGGTAAACCCGTAACTCCAACAGAACCCGAGAAATGGAATTCTCGGATGCCCTATAAACTAGCCCACCCGCGTGTGGGCTCATTTGAACCGTCATTTCAAAGTAAGATTATTGATAGGTCTGCCATTCTTCTGCGAGGTTCTCAGGATGAGTTATGCTCCTGATAATCTTTCAGAACTCCAACCATACCTTTCAGCAAGAGGAGGACCCTGGTAACTCCACCCCGTTTATGATGTCACGGCCACAGGTCTATAAGGTAGGGGCCAGGTATTCTGGCTCAGATCTGCCCTGGACACCAGATACATAGCAGCTCTGTGATGCATTGTGATGTGTCTCCCATCCCCCGACCGCATGGCTTGCCTACTATGATCTAAGAACTGTAAGTTGATCTTCCATCTTTAATCCTATTTTATTTTCTGTAACCATATTGTACATAACTATTTAATCCAAAAAGACCTTGGAAGCATAATGCCATAAAAATACAAACTTTATTTAGAAAACATGACAGACAGAAAAACACAATTAAAAATGCGATGCCAATCCAAAATGCTCCCAAAGGTACGTGAGTATTAGTGTCAGATTACCTAAAGTAGTTATGAACACAATGAGCTATATATACAAGCAGAAAATTATCTAGATGTTCCTGGAATTGGAAGTAATAATCATACAACAAGTGTGGTTAAATGTACAATTGGTTCCCAGACATTAATGTGCAAATTCTAGACGCATTCTAGACAAATTCTGGACATGAAGAATAGGTAAGTATAATACATAACAAAATGTGTCTAGATAGAAAAAAGCCCAAGGCTAGAATAGTTCATTGTACAATGTGGCAATACATGTTTCTGTACTCTCAGTGCACAGTGCAATTTATAGTTATGTGAGAGACATAATAAAACATGCATATATGCCCTTAGTGCCCAGGAAAGTCAGCAAGATGTATATAACTGGGGGTAATCCCACATGCCTAGAGAAACAGCTGACAAGGCACATACATATAAAGGGTAATCCCACATGCCTAGAAAAACAGCTTACATATAAACAGCTTACATATAAAATGCAATAATGAATATGTGCAAAAAGTGCCAAGACCTGAGCAGTCATATAAGAACTATAATAGTTCAAGAGTATGGTAAGAGTAATACACGACCTGAAGATGGGAGCAAGGGTTCCCTGACGCGCGTTTCGCGTTAGCTTCGTCCTGGGGGATATGTATATGTGGAAAGACAAAGTGCCCTTATATATGTTTGCCAAGTGGAGTCACCTGTTAGGTTCACATGTGTGAGCGATGTTACTGCTCCCGGCGTGTGACGTACCTGGGAATCGCACCCACTGGAAATCATGTCATCCTCCCCCTCCCCTCCGACACACGTCAGAAAGGGGAGGAGGCGACACCAGAGCCGGCCTGACGCGTCTCCCAGGTAACGCTCCATATCGCGTAACTGCGTCCCCCGTCATCCGGCCACACCTCCACTACACGCGTCAGAGCAGAGGGGCGAAACCAAACATCAGGAGGAACGTGAAACAGCGATAGTATGCCAGGGGCTATAAATAATAGCCACAACATAAATCAAACGTGAAAAAGGGGTGATAGATACATAAGTATACCAATCCCATGAGCCAAAATGGCCAGCAAATATATGTATGCAAATATACATAAGGGCAACAATCAGATAAGTGATTATACACGAATCAGTCAAAGAGTAAGCTATTCAATGTATCAAAAAATCGCATATTAAAAAACATAACCTACTAGTGACAATACATCAATATAGCATATTTGTCAATAGAATAGCTATTAATGCATATATACATATGTTGAACACAATGTGAGGAGAAGAAAGATTACAAGAGAGCCATATATGTTGAACACAATATGAGGAAAAGAGAAATTACAAGAGAACCATATGGATCATTTTCTATACATAATTTGTATTCTTCATAAGACATTACAGCCAAGCGTAAGAAGATGTATCCACTTCTTTCATATTCAAGCTTCATCCAAAAATGCGCAATTGTCCTCTTCTATTCCAAATAAGGGGTTCCGTATATGTGTGTACGACTTCACCCAAAATAAATTTTTCATATTATAGAAATGCATATATACTAGAATATAAAGACACACGGATTAAAAAGAACTCAGAGTCAACAAATTACTAGTCTAAAACCACATAAAATAATTACAAGAAGGGGGCAAAGCTCAGAACCTCATTAAGGCCCTCGGGCTGTAAGGACCCTATTCGGTATATCCATTGAGTTTCTATCTGTGCTAGTTTTTTTCTCCAGTCACCTCCTCTAACATCCACATAGACTTTGTCTATCCCCATCACCTGCAATAATCCTGGATTACAGCCATGGTGCTGTTTAAAATGCCTAGGTACAGGTTTCAACGTTGTAAGGTCCTCAATTTCCTGGGCATTCTTGATGTCCCTATAATGTTCCCTGACCCGCACCTTAAGAGGTCTGGAAGTCATACCCACATATATTTTTGTACAGGGGCAGGTGGCGTAATACACAACTCCCGAGGAATTACAGGTAATATGTTGGGTGACTTCAAATTTGATTTTGCCATCACTAGATAAAAATGTGGAGGCACGTTTCATATTAGGACAAGAGATACACCCATTGCAAGGAAAAAATCCCCACTTCGGGCCGGTAGATCCAAAGGCTTTTTCTGGTTTCTGACCCCCATGATAGCTATGTACCAGTGTGTCTCTTATATTGCTAGATCTCCTATAAGTAATGGAGGGAGCCCTTGGGACATATTTCTCCAAAGTTTTGTCAGTAGTTAACAGTTCCCAGTATTTACTTAGAGCTTTTTTAATGCCCCACCATTTGTCATTATACGTGGATATGAATCTCACTTTTTGTTCCGCCCTTCTATTCTTATCCCTAGGAGTCAGTAAGTCCGTACGTATAGCACGTTTAGCCTTATAAAGGCCTCTCTTAATGCTGCGTTTAGAGTACCCTCTTGCCAGAAATCTAGATGATAGATCACTGGCTTGATCCTCAAAGGCCTCCTCATTGGAGCAGATTCGTCTTGCCCTCAAAAATCGGCCTGTTGGTATACCTTCTATCAATGATTTGGGGTGAGAGGAAGTCGCGTGTAAGACGGAATTTACCGCCGTTTCTTTGCGGTACACATTGGTCTGTAAAACCCATTACTTCCTTTGGATATGAGGATGTCAAGGAAGTCGATGCAGGTCTGGCTGTATTTGCATGTCAACTTGATATTGAGGGAATTGTCGTTCAAAATAGACAAAAACTCGAGAAGGTCCTGTTCCGTCCCCTGCCAAATCATCAGTACGTCATCGATATACCGGATCCACAAAAGGACCTTCTCGATAAATGCAATGGGTTTCGTGAGAAAAATCCCACGTTCCCACATTCCCAAAAAGAGGTTGGCGTATGAGGGGGCAAAAGCAGCCCCCATCGCCGTACCCTGCTTTTGTAAGTAGATGGTTTCCTTGAATGC
The DNA here is from genome assembly GCA_033576555.1 of Oophaga sylvatica. Taxonomy (NCBI): domain Eukaryota; kingdom Metazoa; phylum Chordata; class Amphibia; order Anura; family Dendrobatidae; genus Oophaga; species Oophaga sylvatica. The sequence goes on along the minus strand of JARQOD010003198.1, from coordinate 21,429 downwards.
AAAGTAATTGTGTTCAAGGGAAAATTTTAACAATGTCAACAGTAAATCAGCCAGACCTGCATCAAGTTCGGACATCGTAAGAAACATTTTAATGGCCTTAAGGCCATCTTTATGATGTATAGATGTGTATAAAGATTCGACGTCGAAACTTACTAACCACATATCCATATCCATAGATATCCCCTCAATTTTTTTGAGGACATCTCCTGTATCCCTCACATAAGAGGGAAGATCCATGACCATAGGCTTCAAATAAAAATCTAAATACTTGGAGATGACCTCACACAGACTTCCGTTACCCGACACGATGGGGCGCCCAGGGGGATTTATTTTGTTTTTGTGCACTTTTGGCAAAAAAATAAATGCAAGCTACCTTAGGATACTTGGGGACTAAATTGTCTCGTAATTCCCTAGTAATTATGCCCCCTCTGAATGCTTCCTCCAAGATTTCACCAATTTCATTTTGATATTTAATAGTTGGATTGAACGTCATTCGTTGGTAGCATGTACTATCTCGCAACTGCCTAAAGGCTTCTTTCTCATATAGTTTTTCAGGCCATACTACCACATTGCCTCCTTTGTCCGCAGGTTTCACGATTACCCCTTGAGATTCCGTAATTCCTCAAGTGCTTTTCTACGGGCAAAGGACAAATTTCCTCGACTGATATGTGGTGAGATTTTCTCAAATTCGTTGGAAACCAATTTAACGAATAATTCTATATTGGGAAAAATATTCAGAGGGGGAAATTTCCTAGGGACGGGAGGTTTAAACTTACCCTTAGGATCAGGTGTTACACCCTCCTCATCTAATTCCTCCAAAACTGAGATAGCTTCAAGTTCTCTGGCACTCCACTCATCCCCATGTCTATTTCTTTCATGAAGTTTTTTGAGGATTAGTTTACGTGCAAATAAATGCAGATCTGTTACTGCTGAAAAAGAGTTAAATGAGGCTGTGGGTGAGAAGGAGAGTCCTAAGCTGAGAACCTCCATTTGAGGTTCTGTTAGTATAACATCAGATAGATTGATTACCTGTAGTTTAGAAGAGGTAGTATCATTTTTCCTCTCCTTTCTTTTATAGTGATCATATCGCCTCCTATTACTGTTCCTTCTTAAACTATATATGCGATGGCCTCCAATATTCTCTTCCTCACGGGATGAGATTGAGGATATGGATGAAGATCTAATGCTAGTATTACCATTTCTTTTAGTAGTTTGCCATCTATAGATGCTTCCACTCTTAAAGTCATTAAGGTCCCTCTGAAACTTTCTAGCCTTGGTATCCTTGACTTCTTTTTCCCACATGTTCAGTTGGGTATCCATATCTTTGTAAAAAGTCTCTACCTCCAATCCCGAAAGAGTTTCAAGTAACTTAGTTTTAGTTTGTTCAATGTCTGCGTCCAATTGATCCAGACTCTTTTTATTGTTTCCGATCAATAACTCAATTAGTGATCTGGAGCAAATATTGCACACCTCTTCCCATCTGGTCTTAAATACAGAATCATCTACTGGGTAAGAGGGCATAATTCTTATTCTCAATCCACGAGGAATGACGTTCTTGGCTAAATAATTCTCTAATGAGGCCTTAGTCCACCACATTCTGGTCCTTTTCTTTAATAAATTTTTCATAGAGCCTTTGAGGTCTGATTTTTGCCCACTTTCAACAGAACCATTGGATAAAGCATCGCCTTTAAAAACCGTGTCTATGCACGTGAGCCAGGTGTGATCCCTTGCTTTAATATCCATACTGGCAAATACTGTAACAAAGTACAGGAGTACAATCAAAATATATCCTATGATAGCTACTCCTAGATAAATGGCACTTCCCATCATACAAATTAATCCAAAAAGACCTTGGAAGCATAATGCCATAAAAATACAAACTTTATTTAGAAAACATGACAGACAGAAAAACACAATTAAAAATGCGATGCCAATCCAAAATGCTCCCAAAGGTACGTGAGTATTAGTGTCAGATTACCTAAAGTAGTTATGAACACAATGAGCTATATATACAAGCAGAAAATTATCTAGATGTTCCTGGAATTGGAAGTAATAATCATACCACAAGTGTGGTTAAATGTACAATTGGTTCCCAGACATTAATGTGCAAATTCTAGACGCATTCTAGACAAATTCTGGACATGAAGAATAGGTAAGTATAATACATAACAAAATGTGTCTAGATAGAAAAAAGCCCAAGGCTAGAATAGTTCATTGTACAATGTGGCAATACATGTTTCTGTACTCTCAGTGCACAGTGCAATTTATAGTTATGTGAGAGACATAATAAAACATGCATATATGCCCTTAGTGCCCAGGAAAGTCAGCAAGATGTATATAACTGGGGGTAATCCCACATGCCTAGAGAAACAGCTGACAAGGCACATACATATAAAGGGTAATCCCACATGCCTAGAAAAACAGCTGACAGGGTACATACATATAAAAGGCAATAATGAATATGTGCAAAAAGTGCCAAGACCTGAGCAGTCATATAAGAACTATAATAGTTCAAGAGTATGGTAAGAGTAATACACGACCTGAAGATGGGAGCAAGGGTTCCCCGACGCGCGTTTCGCGTTAGCTTCGTCCTGGGGGATATGTATATGTGGAAAGACAAAGTGCCCTTATATATGTTTGCCAAGTGGAGTCACCTGTTAGGTTCACATGTGTGAGCGATGTTACTGCTCCCGGCGTGTGACGTACCTGGGAATCGCACCCACCGGAAATCATGTCATCCTCCCCCTCCCTCCGACACACGTCAGAAAGGGGAGGAGGCGACACCAGAGCCGGCCTGACGCGTCTCCCAGGTAACGCTCCATATCGCGTAACTGCGTCCCCCGTCATCCGGCCACACCTCCACTCCACGCGTCAGAACAGAGGGGCGAAACCAAACATCAGGAGGAACGTGAAACAGCGATAGTATGCCAGGGGCTATAAATAATAAATAATAATGAAATGATAATAATAATATGAAAGAAGTGGATACATCTTCTTACGCTTGGCTGTAATGTCTTATGAAGAATACAAATTATGTATAGAAAATGATCCATATGGTTCTCTTGTAATTTCTCTTTTCCTCATATTGTGTTCAACATATATGGCTCTCTTGTAATCTTTCTTCTCCTCACATTGTGTTCAACATATGTATATATGCATTAATAGCTATTCTATTGACAAATATGCTATATTGATGTATTGTCACTAGTAGGTTATGTTTTTTAATATGCGATTTTTTGATACATTGATAGCTTACTCTTTGACTGATTCGTGTATAATCACTTATCTGATTGTTGCCCTTATGTATATTTGCAACATATATTTGCTGGCCATTTTGGCTCATGGGATTGGTATACTTATGTATCTATCACCCTTTTTCACCTTTGATTTATGTTGTGGCTATTATTTATAGCCCCTGGCATACTATCGCTGTTTCACGTTCCTCTGATGTTTGGTTTCGCCCCTCTGCTCTGACGCGTGTAGTGGAGGTGTGGCCGGATGACGGGGGACGCAGTTACGCGATATGGAGCGTTACCTGGGAGACGCGTCAGGCCGGCTCTGGTGTCGCCTCCTCCCCTTTCTGACGTGTGTCGGAGGGGAGGGGGAGGATGACATGATTTCCGGTGGGTGCGATTCCCAGGTACGTCACACGCCGGGAGCAGTAACATCGCTCACACATGTGAACCTAACAGGTGACTCCACTTGGCAAACATATATAAGGGCACTTTGTCTTTCCACATATACATATCCCCAGGACGAAGCTAACGCGAAACGCGCTCAGGGAACCCTTGCTCCCATCTTCAGGTCGTGTATTACTCTTACCATACTCTTGAACTATTATAGTTCTTATATGACTGCTCAGGTCTTGGCACTTTTTGCACATATTCATTATTGCCTTTTATATGTATGTACCCTGTCAGCTGTTTTTCTAGGCATGTGGGATTACCCTTCATATGTATGTGTCTTGTCAGCTGTTTCTCTAGGCATGTGGGATTACCCCCAGTTATATACATCTTGCTGACTTTCCTGGGCACTAAGGGCATATATGCATGTTTTATTATGTCTCTCACATAACTATAAATTGCACTGTGCACTGAGAGTACAGAAACATGTATTGCCACATTGTACAATGAACTATTCTAGCCTTGGGCTTTTTTCTATCTAGACACATTTTGTTATGTATTATACTTACCTATTCTTCATGTCCAGAATTTGTCTAGAATGCGTCTAGAATTTGCACATTAATGTCTGGGAACCAATTGTACATTTAACCACACTTGTGGTATGATTATTACTTCCAATTCCAGGAACATCTAGATAATTTTCTGCTTGTATATATAGCTCATTGTGTTCATAACTACTTTAGGTAATCTGACACTAATACTCACGTACCTTTGGGAGCATTTTGGATTGGCATCGCATTTTTAATTGTGTTTTTCTGTCTGTCATGTTTTCTAAATAAAGTTTGTATTTTTATGGCATTATGCTTCCAAGGTCTTTTTGGATTAATTTGTATGATGGGAAGTGCCATTTATCTAGGAGTAGCTATCATAGGATATATTTTGATTGTACTCCTGTACTTTGTTACAGTATTTGCCAGTATGGATATTAAAGCAAGGGATCACACCTGGCTCACGTGCATAGACACGGTTTTTAAAGGCGATGCTTTATCCAATGGTTCTGTTGAAAGTGGGCAAAAATCAGACCTCAAAGGCTCTATGAAAAATTTATTAAAGAAAAGGACCAGAATGTGGTGGACTAAGGCCTCATTAGAGAATTATTTAGCCAAGAACGTCATTCCTCGTGGATTGAGAATAAGAATTATGCCCTCTTACCCAGTAGATGATTCTGTATTTAAGACCAGATGGGAAGAGGTGTGCAATATTTGCTCCAGATCACTAATTGAGTTATTGATCGGAAACAATAAAAAGAGTCTGGATCAATTGGACGCAGACATTGAACAAACTAAAACTAAGTTACTTGAAACTCTTTCGGGATTGGAGGTAGAGACTTTTTACAAAGATATGGATACCCAACTGAACATGTGGGAAAAAGAAGTCAAGGATACCAAGGCTAGAAAGTTTCAGAGGGACCTTAATGACTTTAAGAGTGGAAGCATCTATAGATGGCAAACTACTAAAAGAAATGGTAATACTAGCATTAGATCTTCATCCATATCCTCAATCTCATCCCGTGAGGAAGAGAATATTGGAGGCCATCGCATATATAGTTTAAGAAGGAACAGTAATAGGAGGCGATATGATCACTATAAAAGAAAGGAGAGGAAAAATGATACTACCTCTTCTAAACTACAGGTAATCAATCTATCTGATGTTATACTAACAGAACCTCAAATGGAGGTTCTCAGCTTAGGACTCTCCTTCTCACCCACAGCCTCATTTAACTCTTTTGCAGCAGTAACAGATCTGCATTTATTTGCACGTAAACTAATCCTCAAAAAACTTCATGAAAGAAATAGACATGGGGATGAGTGGAGTGCCAGAGAACTTGAAGCTATCTCAGTTTTGGAGGAATTAGATGAGGAGGGTGTAACACCTGATCCTAAGGGTAAGTTTAAACCTCCCGTCCCTAGGAAATTTCCCCCTCTGAATATTTTTCCCAATATAGAATTATTCGTTAAATTGGTTTCCAACGAATTTGGAAAATCTCACCACATATCAGTCGAGGAAATTTGTCCTTTGCCCGTAGAAAAGCACTTGAGGAATTACGGAATCTCAAGGGGGTAATCGTGAAACCTGCGGACAAAGGAGGCAATGTGGTAGTATGGCCTGAAAAACTATATGAGAAAGAAGCCTTTAGGCAGTTGCGAGATAGTACATGCTACCAACGAATGACGTTCAATCCAACTATTAAATATCAAAATGAAATTGGTGAAATCTTGGAGGAAGCATTCAGAGGGGGCATAATTACTAGGGAATTACGAGACAATTTAGTCCCCAAGTATCCTAAGGTAGCTTGCATTTATTTTTTGCCAAAAGTGCACAAAAACAAAATAAATCCCCCTGGGCGCCCCATCGTGTCGGGTAACGGAAGTCTGTGTGAGGTCATCTCCAAGTATTTAGATTTTTATTTGAAGCCTATGGTCATGGATCTTCCCTCTTATGTGAGGGATACAGGAGATGTCCTCAAAAAAATTGAGGGGATATCTATGGATATGGATATGTGGTTAGTAAGTTTCGACGTCGAATCTTTATACACATCTAGACATCATAAAGATGGCCTTAAGGCCATTAAAATGTTTCTTACGATGTCCGAACTTGATGCAGGTCTGGCTGATTTACTGTTGACATTGTTAAAATTTTCCCTTGAACACAATTACTTTGCACTCAAGGAAACCATCTACTTACAAAAGCAGGGTACGGCGATGGGGGCTGCTTTTGCCCCCTCATACGCCAACCTCTTTTTGGGAATGTGGGAACGTGAGATTTTTCTCACGAAACCCAATGCATTTATTGAGAAGGTCCTTTTGTGGATCCAGTATATCGATGACATACTGATGATTTGGCAGGGGACGGAACAGGACCGTCTCGAGTTTTTGTCTATTTTGAACGACAATTCCCTCAATATCAAGTTGACATGCAAATACAGCCAGACCTGCATCGACTTCCTTGACATCCTCATATCCAAAGGAAGTAATGGGGATTTACAGACCAATGTGTACCGCAAAGAAACGGCGGTAAATTCCGTCTTACATGCGACTTCCTCTCACCCCAAATCATTGATAGAAGGTATACCAACAGGCCAATTTTTGAGGGCAAGACGAATCTGCTCCAATGAGGAGGCCTTTGAGGATCAAGCCAGTGATCTATCATCTAGATTCCTGGCAAGAGGGTACTCTAAACGCAGCATTAAGAGAGGCCTTTATAAGGCTAAACGTGCTATACGTACGGACTTACTGACTCCTAGGGATAAGAATAGAAGGGCGGAACAAAAAGTGAGATTCATATCCACGTATAATGACAAATGGTGGGACATTAAAAAAGCTCTAAGTAAATACTGGGAACTGTTAACTACTGACAAAACTTTGGAGAAATATGTCCCAAGGGCTCCCTCCATTACTTATAGGAGATCTAGCAATATAAGAGACACACTGGTACATAGCTATCATGGGGGTCAGAAACCAGAAAAAGCCTTTGGATCTACCGGCCCGAAGTGGGGATTTTTTCCTTGCAATGGGTGTATCTCTTGTCCTAATATGAAACGTGCCTCCACATTTTTATCCAGTGATGGCAAAATCAAATTTGAAGTCACCCAACATATTCCCTGTAATTCCTCGGGAGTTGTGTATTACGCCACCTGCCCCTGTACAAAAATATATGTGGGTATGACTTCCAGACCTCTTAAGGTGCGGGTCAGGGAACATTATAGGGACATCAAGAATGCCCAGGAAATTGAGGACCTTACAACGTTGAAACCTGTACCTAGGCATTTTAAACAGCACCATGGCTGTAATCCAGGATTATTGCAGGTGATGGGGATAGACAAAGTCTATGTGGATGTTAGAGGAGGTGACTGGAGAAAAAAACTAGCACAGATAGAAACTCAATGGATATACCGAATAGGGTCCTTACAGCCCGAGGGCCTTAATGAGGTTCTGAGCTTTGCCCCCTTCTTGTAATTATTTTATGTGGTTTTAGACTAGTAATTTGTTGACTCTGAGTTCTTTTTAATCCGTGTGTCTTTATATTCTAGTATATATGCTTTTCTATAATGTGAAAAATTTATTTTGGGTGAAGTCGTACACACATATACGGAACCCCTTATTTGGAATAGAAGAGGACAATTGCGCATTTTTGGATCAAGCTTGAATATGAAAGAAGTGGATACATCTTCTTACGCTTGGCTGTAATGTCTTATGAAGAATACAAATTATGTATAGAAAATGATCCATATGGTTCTCTTGTAATTTCTCTTTTCCTCATATTGTGTTCAACATATATGGCTCTCTTGTAATCTTTCTTCTCCTCACATTGTGTTCAACATATGTATATATGCATTAATAGCTATTCTATTGACAAATATGCTATATTGATGTATTGTCACTAGTAGGTTATGTTTTTTAATATGCGATTTTTTGATATATTGAATAGCTTACTCTTTGACTGATTCGTGTATAATCACTTATCTGATTGTTGCCCTTATGTATATTTGCATACATATTTGCTGGCCATTTTGGCTCATGGGATTGGTATACTTATGTATCTATCACCCCTTTTTCACCTTTGATTTATGTTGTGGCTATTATTTATAGCCCCTGGCATACTATCGCTGTTTCACGTTCCTCCTGATGTTTGGTTTCGCCCCTCTGCTCTGACGCGTGGAGTGGAGGTGTGGCCGGATGACGGGGGACGCAGTTACGCGATATGGAGCGTTACCTAGGAGACGCGTCAGGCCGGCTCTGGTGTCGCCTCCTCCCCTTTCTGACGTGTATCGGAGGGGAGGGGGAGGATGACATGATTTCCGGTGGGTGCGATTCCCAGGTACGTCACACGCCGGGAGCAGTAACATCGCTCACACATGTGAACCTAACAGGTGACTCCACTTGGCAAACATATATAAGGGCACTTTGTCTTTCCACATATACATATCCCCCAGGACGAAGCTAACGCGAAACGCGCGTCGGGGAACCCTTGCTCCCATCTTCAGGTCGTGTATTACTCTTACCATACTCTTGAACTATTATAGTTCTTATATGACTGCTCAGGTCTTGGCACTTTTTGCACATATTCATTATTGCCTTTTATATGTATGTACCCTGTCAGCTGTTTTTCTAGGCATGTGGGATTACCCTTTATATGTATGTGCCTTGTCAGCTGTTTTCTAGGCATGTGGGATTACCCCAGTTATATACATCTTGCTGACTTTCCTGGGCACTAAGGGCATATATGCATGTTTTATTATGTCTCTCACATAACTATAAATTGCACTGTGCACTGAGAGTACAGAAACATGTATTGCCACATTGTACAATGAACTATTCTAGCCTTGGGCTTTTTTCTATCTAGACACATTTTGTTATGTATTATACTTACCTATTCTTCATGTCCAGAATTTGTCTAGAATGCGTCTAGAATTTGCACATTAATGTCTGGGAACCAATTGTACATTTAACCACACTTGTGGTATGATTATTACTTCCAATTCCAGGAACATCTAGATAATTTTCTGCTTGTATATATAGCTCATTGTGTTCATAACTACTTTAGGTAATCTGACACTAATACTCACGTACCTTTGGGAGCATTTTGGATTGGCATCGCATTTTTAATTGTGTTTTTCTGTCTGTCATGTTTTCTAAATAAAGTTTGTATTTTTATGGCATTATGCTTCCAAGGTCTTTTTGGATTAATTTGTATGATGGGAAGTGCCATTTATCTAGGAGTAGCTATCATAGGATATATTTTGATTGTACATAACGATATTGTCTCAGCTTGTTACATCCTTTTTTTTATATGGTATAAGCACTGCCTGTTTTTTAGGAATAAACCTATAAATGTATTAGTTTGTTTCTCCTGCTCTATAAACGAATTTGCACGTGCCTGAAGCACTACGCTACTGTTTTGGGGTTGCTACGGACCCGCTTGATAAATTGTTCATCAAAAGCCGTAGCTGGTGGCAGTTAAAAAGAAGGGGTGTAAAGTGTTGACCTATGGGGTGGCGTTGGCGGTGACGGAGCGGGTTTTATAAGTGTATTACCCGGCTGCGGCTCGGAGTAATTATAATTCCCTCACTGCAGCGTGCCCAATAGCCAGCACACATCCAAGTGACCCGTCTGGCGACTGATTATCCTAGGTGCAGTTCCCTGACTGACCTGAGGGTAAGGGGGGGCGCCAGAGAGCTGCAAGTTCCTAAGTGGAAGTGGGATAATTATAAATCCCTGCAGTTTACTGGGTCGGACGGCAGCGGCCGTCGTGTGTGCGCACCGTTTCATCACATATTGGTGGCAGCGGTGGGATCACAAGCCGTGATACCCGGGCTACCGTGTGGAGGACCGCGTGCCCGTTCATCACAGTTATGAATGTGCTAGAGATGGTTTCTGAGCAGAGGCTCCCTCTGGTGGTTACAGACAGTACTGAACCTTTCAGCGAGGAGTGGCAATCTGGGTTCACTGACTGGTCTGATATAAGGGAGGTTCCCTCCCATGATGGTTGCCGGTGATCAATTGTTCTTGTCTCAATTGTGGTTCCTGGTTCATTTGGAAGTTTGCTGGAGTCTTGCCTGCATCTCCTGCTTTCAGATAAGATATTTTTTTCTTTTCTTTTTGTGCTTGCTTTTCGCATTGTTTTTGGCACTTTTGTGGAGGTCAGCCATGTCCCCTCCTGGGGCCTGTGCTCCTCACAGTTTATCTGCAGCCACTGTTATTTGCTCATTTGCTTTTTCCTGTTTTTTCAGCGGCTGCGGCTTGGTTTTTGTTCACACTGAGATCTGATTTAGTGGGTGGCGAGATCGTGTGATCTCAGTATTTTTGTAATCAGAATTGTTGGATTTTTGTAGGGTTTTCTGGGTTGCAGAAAGTAATCTCTCCTTTCCTATCCTATTTAGTCAGCTTGTGGCCCCAGCGTTTGCTCAGTCTATTTTCTGCCTATGTTTGTGTTTTCATCTTGTCTAACCGCCATTATATGTTTGGGGGCTTCCTATTTTCTTTGAGGATCTGCTCCGGGGCAGATAGCTTTCATCTTTCTGCCTTTAGGTGTAGTTATTTCTCAGGCTGTGACGAGGCGTCTAGGATCAACGTAGGAACGCTCCACGGCTACCTCTAGTTGTGTCGTTAGTTTAGGAATCTGCAACACATCAGTTACCAACATCTCAGGTGTTCTGCTGCCCTGCTGTTGTTCCTGTCCTCCTCAGCTACTGAACACAACAGTGAGGGGTCACACTGGTATTCTGCTTCTCTTGTCTCCCCTCCTGCTATGTAACCTGCAGGACAAGACAAAGTGTGAGTCCCAAAACGAGCTGGAGGATGCTAAATCTTCCTCCCTCATTTTCTACATTCATCCTCCCTTCCCTATTTATATTTTCACTTTAATTATCTGACAACATATTCCACAGAATTGCACAGAAATTATCACTAACTGTCAAATGTAGGTCTCAGGATCCCAAAACATATAAAAATGAAGTTACAAATCCAGTACAGATATTACCCATGCTTGGATAAAAGTGATCCTTCCTTCCTCCTGTCCTATCTAATTCATTCTATTCTCTTTTTCCCATATTTCTTCCTCCCTCATTTCTTTCTTTCTTACCTCTCTCCCTCCCTTCTCCCTTCTTCCCTCTCTTCCTTTCTTGCTTCATTCTTACCTTTCTCCCATCTTTCCTCTTTTCTTACCTTCCTTCCTTCCTTCCTTCCATCCTCACTGTTTTCCTTCCTTCCATACTTCCTTTCTTCCTTTTTTCCTTCCTTCCTACCATACTCCCTCCTTTCTTTCTTTCCTTCCTTCCGTCCTTCCTTCAGTATTTCTTTCTTTCCTTCCTTCCTTCTTTCCTTCAGTCCTTCTGTCCTTCCATTGCTTCATTTTTCATCTTCCCTCCCTCTTTTCCTTCCTCTCTCCCTCTCTTCCTTCTAACCTTTCTGCCTACTGTTGCTTCATTTTTTCTCTCTTTCTTCTATCCAGCCTTCCTTCCTTTCTTCCTTCTGTTGCTTCATTTTTTCTCTCTTTCTTCCTTCCTTTCTTCCAGCCTTCCTTCCTTTCTTCCTTCTGTTGCTTCATTTTTTTCTCTCTTCCTTCCTTTCTTCTCCCTGGTTTGTCTTCATGCTTTTTCTCCCAGGTCCTCTACTCTGATTTTTTCCTAGTACTTGTTTGTTTACTCTCTCAGGACCTTCTCCCAGGTTTGTATACATGCTTTTTCTCTGAGGTTTCCCAAGTCCTCACTCTTATTATTTTCCTGGTTTTGGTCTGGTCCCTCTCACAGAGCCTTCTCTTTGGTTTGTCTCCAAGTTTCATCTCCCAGTTCCTCTCCTGTGATTCCTTCCCTAGTTTTTATCTGGTTCCTCTCTCAGGATCTTCTCCCAGGTTTGTTTCCATGCTTCTTCTCCCAGGTCCTCTCTTGTGATCCTTTCCCTAGTTTTTATTTAGTCCCTCTTTCAGGACTATCTCTCGGGTTTGTCTCTATGCTTCTTCTCCCAAGCCCTCTCCTCCAATTCTTTCCCTGTTCTGCATCTGGCCCCTCTCCCAGGACCATCTCCTTCGCTTGTCTCTATGCTTCTTCTCCCAGGTCCTCCAAATTTTTCCCTGTTTTGTGTCTGGCCCCTCTCACAGGACCATCTCCTTCGTTTGTCTCTATGCTTCCTCTCCCAGGTCCTCTCCTCTGATTCTTTCCCTGTTTTGTGTCTGGCCCCTCTCACAGGACCATCTCCCCCATTTATCTCTATGCTTCTTCTCCCAGGTCCTCTCCTCTGATTCTTTCCCTGTTTTGTGTCTGGCCCCTCTCCCAGGACTACCTCCTTCATTTGTCTCTATGCTTCTCCTCCCAGGTCCTCTCCTCTGATTTGTTCCCTGTTTTGTGTCTGGCCCCTCTCCCAGGACCATCTCTGTCATTTTTCTCTATGCTTCTTCTCCCAGGTCCTCGCCTCTGATTCTTTCCCTTTTGTGTGTCTGGCCTCTCTCCCAGGACATCTCCCTCATTTGTCTCTAAGCTTCTTCTCCCAGGTTTTCTCCTCCATTTCTTTTCCTGTTTTGTGTCTGGCCCCTCTCCAGGATCATCTCCCTCGTTTGTCTCTATGCTTCTCCCAGGTCCTCTCCTCTGATTATTTCCCTGTTTTGTGTCTGGCCCCTCTCCCAGGACCATCTCCGTCATTTTTCTCTATGCTTCTTCTCCCAGGTCCTCGCCTCTGATTCTTTCCCTGTTGTGTGTCTGGCCTCTCTCCCAGGACATCTCCCTCATTTGTCTCTAAGCTTCTTCTCCCAGGTTCTCTCCTCCATTTCTTTTCCTGTTTTGTGTCTGGCCCCTCTCCCAGGACCATCTCCTTCGTTTGTCTCTATGCTTCTTCTCCCAGGTCCTCTCCTGCGATCCCTTTCCTAGTTTTTGTTTGGTCCTTCTTTCAGGACTATCTCTCGGGTTTGTCTCTATGCTTCTTCTCCCAGATCCTCTCCTCCGATTCTTTTCCTGTTTTGTGTCTGGCCCCTCTCCCAGGAACATCTCCCTCGTTTGTTTCTTTGCTTCTTCTCCCAGGTCCTCTCTCTGATACCTTCCCATGTTTCTTTCTCTAGTTGTTCCATTCTCTATTTCTCCATCTCTATCATCCTACTTGATTTAAAGCTCCTGCCTTTGATTCTAGAAATCAGAATTTTGGATAAACAGCAGAGTGACCAAGATGGAGAAGCGTGCTAGTACCATGAGCGTCACCTCCATCCTGTTACTGGGGGATGTAACTATTGGGTGGAGCGGTAACATTTGCTGTCACTGTAATCAGTGCGTTCTTTGTGCTACTTCCCTTTCCATCCCTTCTTTTTGCTTCCTTTTTTGTCCCCTCTACTCCTTCCATTTTTAATTTTCTCGTTCCATTCTTTCCTATCTTTTCGTCATGATTTCCATGTTCTCTACGTATCTTCCTTCTTCCCTCCATTCCCCTCTTTCCTACCACTTCCATCTTTGCTCTTGTCGTTCCTCTCCTTCTCCCTACTTAATACCTTATTCCCTGCTTCTTTCCTACTTTCCATCCTCCATCGTATTTGTATCACTCTCCATTTATTGTTTAGAAGTTGTGATCTCTACATTTTTTGTTAGATAAATATTATCGGTCAGTTCCTTCATCTTTCTCGTCAGTCACACTCTTTGGATTTTCTTGCTGTCTCCCTGTTCCGGATGATCGCTCCCTCCTCCATGTTGGCAGGCCCTTGGTACATGATGTAGTGTGTTTGAATGTCCTTCGTTTTCCTTTTTGTTGGTTTTTCAGAGTTAATTTTCTTGATATCAGGTTCTGCTCTTTCATTTCTGCAGCAGAAGCCGCTCTCTCATCACGACTGGAAAACACGCCTGAAGCCATCAAACCCATCGGGGCTGTGAAACCTTCACTGTTGTGCAGATCTTGGCAAGTCTGCTGAAATCACAATTCCTGTTTGTCTCGGCAGCGTCCATCACCGGCGAATGCTTACACATCACTAAAGCTGTGTTTATTACTGGCAGCAAACTGCGAAGCCCTCAGTCCCTTCTCCATGTCATCCAGGAGCTCCAAAGATTTCACACAGTGACATTAGGTGACCACAGATCTGAAAGTGAAAATCTGTGGATAAAAGAGCAGAAGCCAGAAAACTGATCATCTCAAACTTCCTACTGAGAAGTACCATGGACAGCGAGGTCTTCAGTGCAAAAGACAGAAAAATATACCATGCAGCTTCTCCTACTGCATCCAACATGTACCATATGGAAAAAGAAATGAGCCGCACGTCTTAATGTTTGATTTTATTTTTTATTCAGTCCCATTACCCCAGTATATGAAATCTGACCCCATTGCCCCAGGTGTATAACATATAATAGATGAAATATAATAGATAGATAGATAGATAGATAGATAGATAATAGAAGATAGATAAGATAATAATAGAAAGAAATATAGATAGATAGATAGATAGATGGAATGTAATCAAGAGGAAGATGGATGTCACAAGCCATCAAACAAAGAAGAACTGCTTGCATTTTTGTACCAGGAGCGGCATAAGGTCAACCAAAAGCAGTGTGACAGACTGGTGGAAAGCATGAAGACGCATGACAGCTGCGATTAACAATCATGGTTATTCCACAGAATATTGATTTCTGAACTCTTCCTGAGATAAAACATTAGTATTGTTGTTTCTAAATGATTATGAACTTGTTTTCTTTGCATTATTTTAGGTCTGAAAGCACTTTTTTTTTTTTTTTAATTTTGACCATTTTTCTTTGTCAGAAAAAAATACAAAATTTATTGCTTGGAAATTCAGAGACGTCGTCAGAAGTTTATACAATAAAACAGCAAATTACATTTTACTCAAATACAGTACAGACCAAAAGTTTGGACACACCTTCTCATTCAAGATTTTTCTGTATTTTCATGACTATGAAAATTGTAACATTCACACTGAAGGCATCAAAACTATGAATTATCACATGTGGAATTATACATTACACTTTACAAAAAAGTGTGAAGCAACTGAAAATATGTCTTATATTCTAGGTTCTTCACCTTTTGCTTTGATGACTGCTTTGCACGCAGAAAAGGTGAACGGATGGACTCTACATGCCTGGTTCCCACCGTGAAGCATGGAGGAGGTGGTGTGATGGTGTGGGGGTGCTTTGCTGGTGACACTGTTGGGGATTATTCAGAATTGAAGGCACACTGAACCAGCATGGCTACCACAGCATCTTGCAGCAGCATGCTATTCCATCCGGTTTGCGTTTAGTTGGACCATCATTTATTTTTCAACTGGACAATGACCCCAAACACCTCCAGACTGTGTAAGGGCTATTTGACCAAGAAGGAGAGTGTTGGGGTGCTACGCCAGATGACCTGGCCTCCACAGTCACCAGACCTGAACCCAATCCAGATGGTTTGGGGTGAGCTGGACCGCTCACCGCTTCAATTCTGAATAATCCCCAACAGTGTCACCAGCAAAGCACCCCCACACCATCACACCACCTCCTCCATGCTTCACGGTGGGAACCAGGCATGTAGAGTCCATCCGTTCACCTTTTCTGCGTGCAAAGCAGTAATCAAAGCAAAAGGTGAAGAACCTAGAATATAAGACATATTTTCAGTTGTTTCACACTTTTTTGTAAAGTGTAATGTATAATTCCACATGTGATAATTCATAGTTTTGATGCCTTCAGTGTGATTGTACAATTTTCATAGTCATGAAAATACAGAAGAATCTTTGAATGAGAAGGTGTGTCCAAACTTTTGGTCTGTACTGTATATAAAGAGAAAAATCAGACAAACTGAGCATTTGAAAGTGGTCTCTTAATTTTTGCCACAGCTGTAGATAGATAGACATAGATAATACATAGATATATAATAGATAGATAATATATAAATAATAGATGAATAGATAGATAATAGATGATAGATACAGTATATACTTGAGTATAAGCCGACCCGTGTATAAGCCGACCCCCCTAATTTTGCCACAGAAAACTGGGAAAACTTATTGACTCGCGTATAAGCCTAGGGTGGAAAATGCAGCAGCTACTGGTAAATTTCAAAAATAAAAATAGATACCAATAAAAGTAACATTAATTGAGACATCAGTAGGTTAAATGTTTTTGAATATCCATATTGAATCAGGTGCCCCATATAATGCTCCATACAGTTCATGATGGTCCCATAAGATGCTACATAGATTATGCCCCATAAGATGCTCCATAGAATATGCCCCATAAAATGCTCCATAGAATATGCCCCATAAAATGCTCCATAGAATATGCCCCATAAGATGCTCCATAGAATATGCCCCATAAGATGCTCCATAGATTATGCCCCCATAGATGCTCCATAGATTATGCCCCATAAGATGCTCCATAGAATATGCCCCATAAGATGCTCCATAGATTATGCCCCATAAAATGCTCCATAGATTATGCTCCCATAGATGCTCCATAGATTATGCCCCATAAGATGCTCCATAGAATATGCCCCATAAAATGCTCCATAGAATATGCCCCATAAGATGCTCCATAGAATATGCCCATAAAATGCTCCATAGAATATGCCCCATAAGATGCTCCATAGAATATGCCCCATAAAATGCTCCATAGAATATGCCCCATAAGATGCTCCATAGAATATGCCCCATAAAATTCTCCATAGAATATGCCCCATAAAATGCTCCATAGAATATGCCCCATAAGATGCTCCATAGATTATGCCCCATAAGATGCTCCATAGAATATGCCCCCTAAGATGCTCCATAGATTATGCCCCATAAGATGCTCCATAGATTATGCCCTATAAGATGCTCCATAGAATATGCCCCATAAAATGCTCCATAGAATATGCCCCATAAGATGCTCCATAGATTATGCCCCATAAGATGCTCCATAGAATATGCCCCATAAGATGCTCCATAGATTATGCCCCATAAGATGCTCCATAGATTATGCCCCATAAGATGCTCCATAGATTATGCCCCATAAGATGCTCCATAGAATATGCCCCATAAGATGCCCATAGAATTATGCCCCGTAAGATGTCTCCATAGAATACGTCCCATATGCTGCTTCTGAAAATTAAAA
The DNA here is from genome assembly GCA_033576555.1 of Oophaga sylvatica. Lineage (NCBI taxonomy): Eukaryota > Metazoa > Chordata > Amphibia > Anura > Dendrobatidae > Oophaga > Oophaga sylvatica. The sequence continues at coordinate 4,206 of JARQOD010003198.1, read as the reverse complement.
AAAAAATGACACACTCACCTCTCGTCGCTGGGGGCCAGGTGCCGGTGTCACCTCTGGCTTAGGGCCCAGCACCTGAGATATTCCCCTGTCCCCGCTCCATCGCTGCGTGCCGCTGTCTTCCAGATCCTCTGTCAGTGAATGCTCAGGCAGAGGGAGCGGTGCACACTAAATACGTCATCGCACCCTCTGACCTGAACGTCACAGCCAGAGGACGCAGAGGATAGAGCGGCGTGCAGCGGTGGACCGGGGACAGGTGAATATCGCATATACTTCCCCCTCCTGGAGCGTCTCTGCAGCCCCCCTGTCTCTCGCGCAGTCACTGGCAGCTATTCCTTCCTTCAGCAGTCACGTGGTACCGCTCATTAAAGTCATGAATACTCATGACTTTAATGAGCGGTACCACGTGACCGTTGATGGAAGGAGCCTGAGACCGTGGGAGAAGCAGGGGGGCTGCAGAGACCTGCCGGGGGGGTGAGGATGATCTGACATGGGCTGAAAATCTCTGCTTATACGCGAGTATATACGGTATATAATAAACCTATCAGAAGCTTCCAATCACATGACCTCAACATATGGGCCGTCCAGACTGGTTTACAGGCATAGTAATCTTAGTGTATGGAAACTTCTGACTTTGCAGTAAGAAATAAAAATGCCGCAAAACATTTTCTCTCTCTCATTATTCTGGCATTTGGTAAATATTAATAGTTATGGTTATCCTAATTGTCCTAAAACGGGAAAGGTTTATTCTGATTTATGTCAGATATTGAGAAAAACCTGCAGATGTGTCTTTATATATAGTGAACGGAAACTTTTAGCTTTAACTGTAGATGTCACGAGTGTGTCACTCCCTCCTGGGAGATCTGGGGTTAGGTGACCTTTATGTACTGTGAATCCATGATCTTCCATTTCGCCTGTGTGTTTTGTTCCTCATATTAAGTGGACTTAGTTTCCTTTGGCGCTGAAGAGGTTAACAACTCTTAATATGCTGGTTAGAGACATGCAGCTCCATCTCCTAGCTGCTACTGACCAGCTCATTTTCTCTCTATATAAAACCTGGCCAGACCTTATTAGCCCGTTTGTGAAAGTTTTGCTTCCTGGCTTGCTGGAGTTGGTGTGCTGAAGTTGGAGTTTGTAGTTGCTGCTGGAGATTGTTGTTTGCTTTTTTTGGGTGTATACTTTCTCTATTATCTCATTCCCATTTGGTTTGTACATTCATATCCTTCCCTTTATTCCTCTCTTCCCTTGGTTAGTGTTTTTCTATGTAATTTTTTTTGTTATCCCAGTTTGTCTTACATATTTATACCCGAACATATCTGTCCCAGGAGTTCAGTAGACGAGGGAGGGAACAGCTTAGGAAATTAACAGGAACATAGTAAGGTCAAAGACTCGGCCTTTCTACCATCAAGAGTACCTATCAGTCATTGTACAGGAGGAGGAGGAGGTGAGCTTTGATATCAACTATTGTGAATGATGGATCCTGTGTTATCTACTGTATATAGAGGTGTTATCAGTCATTGTACAGGAGGAGGAGGTGAGCTGTGACATCACCTATTGTGAATGGTGGATCCTGTGTTATCTACTGTATATAGAGGTGTTATCAGTCATTGTACAGGAGGAGGAGGTGAGCTGTGACATCACCTATTGTGAATGGTGGATCCTGTGTTATCTACTGTATATAGAGGTGTTATCAGTCATGTACAGGAGGAGGAGGTGAGCTGTGACATCACTATTGTGAATGGTGGATCCTGTGTTATCTACTGTATATAGAGGTGTTATCAGTCATTGTACAGGAGGAGGAGGTGAGCTGTGACATCACCTATTGTGAATGGTGGATCCTGTGTTATCTACTGTATATAGAGGTGTTATCAGTCATTGTACATGAGGAGGAGGTGAGCTGTGACATCCCTATTGTGAATGGTGGATCCTGTGTTATCTACTGTATATAGAGGTGTTATCAGTCATTGTACAGGGAGGAGGAGGTGAGCTGTGACATCCCTATTGTGAATGGTGGATCCTGTGTTATCTACTGATATAGAGGTGTTATCGTACATTTAATGGTCGATGAAGGAGGAGTGAGCTGTGACATCACCTATTTGAATGGTGGATCCTGTGTTATCTATGTATATAGAGGTGTTATCAGTCATTGTACAGGAGGAGGAGGGTGAGCTGTGACATCACCTATTGTGAATGGTGGATGTTTATCTACTGTATATAGGGTGTTATCAGATTGTAAGAGAGGAGGAGCTGTGACACCCTATTGTGAATGGTGGATCCTTTTATCTACTGTATAAGAGGTTTATCATTTACAGGAGGAGGAGGTGCTGTGATACTATTGTGAATGGTGGATCTTTTATCTTTTAAGGGTTATCAGTATTGTACAGGAGGAGGAGTGGTGTGAATCCCTTGTAATGGGGTGTTATCATGTATAAGAGGGTTATCGTCATTACGAGGAAGGTGACTGTGTACTTTTGATGGGTTCTTTTCGAGAGGGGTTATCGTCATTACAGAAGGGAGCTGTGTCACTATTGTGAAGGGTCTTTCTACTAAAGAGGTGTTACTCATTGTGAGAGGAGGTCTTGTATCCTATTTGAAGTGGTCTTTTATTACTATAAGAGGTGTACGTCATACAGGAGGAGGGGTACTGTGAATCACCTATTTGATGTGATCTGTTACGATTAGAGGTGTTATCATCATTGTAGGGGAGGAGGTGAGTGTACATACTTATGTGAAGGGGTCTGTGTACTACTGTATATGAGTGTTATCAGTCTTTAGGAGGAGGATGGCGTGACTACCAGGAAGGTGGACTGTGTATTATGTATTGGGTTTTCAGTATTGTAAGGGAGAGGTGAGCTGGATATTTGTGAATGGACCTTTATTACTTTATGAGGTTTATCATGTAGGAGGAGGGGTGATCCTATTGTAATGTGGATGGTTATTACTATATAAGGTTTATCAGTATTAAGGGAGGAGGTGAGCGTGACATACTATTTGAATGTGGATCCTGGTTATCTACTGTATATAGAGGTTTATCAGCTTGTACGGAAGGAGGTGAGCTGTGAATCCCTATTTGAATGGGATCTTTTTATTACTTATAAAGGTGTTATCAGTCATTGTACGGAGAGGAGGTGATCTGTGAATTCTTTGGAATGTGGATCTGTGTTATCTATGTATATAGAGGTGTTCAGTCATTGTACAGGAGGAGGAGGGAGCTGTGAAACCTATGTGAATTGGTCCTGTTATCTACTGTATATTAGGTGTTATCAGTCATTGTACAGGAGGAGGAGGTGAGCTGTGACATCACCTATTGTGAATGGTGTGTTTATTTATTATTAGAGGTGTTATCAGCGTGTACGAGGATAGGAGGTGAGCTGTTCACTATTGTATGGTGGATCCTGTGTTATCTACTGTATATAGGGTGTTATCAGTCATTGTATGGGAGGAGGTGAGCTGTGACATTCCTATTGTGATAGGGTGCTGTTATTCTATGTATAAGGGTGTTATCAGTATTACATGGGAGGAGGTGCTGTGCATCCTATTGTGAATGGTGGATCTGTGTTATTACTGTATAAGAGGTGTTATCAGCATTGTACAGGGGAGGGATGTGGACTCTTTTATGTGATAGTGTCTTTTTCCCCCCCCCCCCCCCCCCCCCCCCCCCCCCCCCCCCCCCCCCCCCCCCCCCCCCCCCCCCCCCCCCCCCCCCCCCCCCCCCCCCCCTTTTTTTTTTTTTTTTTTTTTTTTTTTTTTTTTTTTTTTTTTTTTTTTTTTTTTTTTTTTTTTTTTTTTTTTTTTTTTTTTTTTTTTTTTTTTTTTTTTTTTTTTTTTTTTTTTTTTTTTTTTTTTTTTTTTTTTTTTTTTTTTTTTTTTTTTTTTTTTTTTTTTTTTTTTTTTTTTTTTTTTTTTTTTTTTTTTTTTTTTTTTTTTTTTTTTTTTTTTTTTTACTACATCCACATGAATGCACCTACAACCAAAGTATAAAACAGAACCGCAACTACAAACCACAAACCACCCCATAACACACCAACCACACCAATAACAGAACAACCCCCAACACCAACAAACCCACCAACACCCAACACCAAAGAACCACCACCACAGCAACAACCACACCACACCAACCCTACAACCCCAAAAAGCCCAAACTCCACCCCCCCCCCCCACCAACCCCCCCACCCCCCCCCCCACAGTCCACCCCCCCAAGCCCCC